>LUCH01001053.1:74678-90422 GCA_013368495.1 Paragonimus heterotremus
TTTTTTAAACCTCAGCAGCATCCATCTGCGCATGCCCATCTTGTTTCTTGATCTCCTCGATAAGGAGCTACCTTCTAATCGTAGTAGATAACCCTGACAGCTGTCAGTAAGCCCACTGATCATCACTGTTTTACCTTACGGAAAAATGGGCAGCACGTTCGAACACACGGATCACAGAACGCAACTGCGTCATATAAACGGAGAAATGCTCACATTTAGTAGCTAGCAGGGATACATAAAACTAATGTTAACGATGAGACAACGAAACTTCATGGTGGACCTAATATAATCATTACCACTATAGGAAATGATAGAGCTACTGAAAAGTGGTTTGACAGTTTTGGTAATTTAGAAGAGAGACCCAATTGCGGAAAACCTGGATTCCCCCTGGATTCGAACCAGCCAACATAAACAACTTGTCCGAACGCGGTAAATGCTCCACCAGCTGGGCAACAAAGTCACGATAGAAGCTTAGAAATGTCACATTTACGCCCAGTTACCCACCCAACAAACTGTGTCATATGAAATCCACCAGATGATCCAGCCGACTGACTGCCCAGCAGGAGTTATTGGTCAGTTTACGCTGGAATCCACCAACGCCACCGATGAGCATTGGCACTGAAATAATGACAAGTAGATCCAAATGTGAGATTTCGGATTATCTGGCGTAGCTTCGTAGCTCATCCGGTAGAGCATTTGCCGCGTTTGTGCATGCTGTTTCTGTCGTTGGTTCGAACCCAGCCGGACTCCAGATTTTCCGCAATTGAGTCTCTCTTCTAAATTATCAAATCTGCCAAACTACTTATCAGTAATTCATTGTCAATGCTCATCGGTGGCGTTGGTGGATTCCAGCGTGAAGTGATCGGGAAATGTTGCTTGGGCAGTTAACCGGCTGGATCATTTGGTGGATTCCCTAAAACGGTTGTTAATGAGCCTATTGAACTACGTGAAATCTCCAACTCATATGTTTTCCTTTCTTGAGCATGGGAAACACCGTATTACCTATTACTGCTTCGTCAAAAACAAGCAAAGTTCTGTGTAATGTTCTGTTTGATGTTAGAAGTATCTACGCAGAGTTAGCTATCATTCAACCCCCAATTCATCCCGAACACTGTGGTAACCTACCTGTGGTTATCAAGCAAGGCTTTGATGATATACCCATTCTTACTCTATTTGTTCAAAGTATCACTTACTTCGCACATCTCTTCCCCATTCGGAAAAGTCAATCATTATCCCTCGCTAAAAGAATGGCCCAAGGTAGGACGTTAGTAACTATCTCCCAGGTAATCACACTTCAATCTGTTCAAGCATGTTTGAGAGGATAAAAACGTGCATATTGTAGAGTTCCTGTGATCACACGACCTTACAAGCCTTTCGCAGCACGGTTTCCTTAGATAACGAACTTGCGTGACATATTATTGAAATTCGTAAATCACATATCGATGTCCGTGATGCAAACATTGCGGAAATTATCAAACTTTTAAACATGTGAAAGATTTTTGGCCTTAAGTATATAAGCACCTCTTGATCATAGCAGCATCATTTGGCATACACGCCATCTTGTATAGCTAGCCTCTGTCATATTTTGAAGACCGCACCCAAGTAGTCAAAATATGGAAGCAATGGTCAACACTCAAACCAGTGACCATTAAGGTGATCCAAGGGTGTGCCCTGGAACCGTTGCTTTCCTCATTTATATAAATGACTTGTGCGATGTTATTGAATATGGCAAACCATTTCTGTCTGCTGGCGATACCAAAATCATTTACAAACTCCGCGAACATACCAAAATTGCTTTCTGTCCATAAAATACACGATAGCACCTAGCGCCATTGCTTTTGTGGTGGTAAACATGCCTGATGAAATTCTCAGCTAACTAGTCGGACATTATTACCTATGGATTTCAAACATTCACTGGTTTTGTTGAACTGAATGGTCATAATATTCCTACCACCACTTTTTTTTCGAAATCTAGGAACACGGCACTCGAATTCCTTCAATTTCTCTCAACAAGTAAGTTTTCGGGTTGAAGGAAATAAAAGGACAACAAACAGTATCAAAAAATACATTCAATCTACCGGCTGCAAGGCGGGGTCTTAAGAAAGTATGTGCTGGACCTCAAGTTGAGTATTGCACCTTGATTAATTGCTACCTACAAACATCTGTCAGGCTTATGTTAGAAAACCTCAAATGTGTAATCACCAGAAGCTAAGTATGATATTAATCGTCACACAACTATAGATAATGCAAATAACAATTTAGTATTCATCCACTTCTGTGGGGGAAACCAAAAACAAATACTTCTGCTATATCTCAGAGTTGAGCAACAGATCAGCTAATTGTAGATTCATTCATACGACTCGAACTGCGAAGATGAACGAATCTTGATAGAATGTTAATCGGTTGGAAATCGCTGGGTGATGAACGCTCAGAGAGTGATGAGATAGAATGATTAGTTCACGGTGAAAGAAGCAACAAGGATAAGCCACAACGCAAGTGGAAAGCGACGTAAATGTACATTCAGTAAATACAGTTGTTTGTTTGGTGACTGTTCACCTATTAACTGCTATATAAACTGACACCTCCGTATGACATCATAACAGTGTCCGTCATTCATTCACAACGCAGCCCCCCCATATAGCCTATGAAATAAAAGGTCCAATTTGAATAATCTGCTAGGTCGGTATAAGATGGGCGCTAACTTTTTCAATGTAAAATGTTATTATATTTGAGTGAACTCTCGAATGTATTCGGAGTCTACAGCATTATTCGGCGTTTTAAAAAAAGATTGGACAACTTGTCTACACTACCAAACACAATATCTATCCTTAGGTGTTGTATACCCTATGATGGTCTTTTGAATAGGACCCGTGAAACATTTCGCCGTCAGCTGTAAATGACATAATTGCCGGTCCACTCTGTCGGACTCCCGGTGAAAACAGCATGTTTGTGACAGTTCATTTTCTCTCTATCGCTTACTCATCTCATTTGGTAGTTGATCCACTGTACACTCAAGAAAATATTGAAAAATCAACACCTTTATTTATATACGTTATTGTACATTACTTGAATTGCTGTGAGATGTAAAATTAGATCTCATTATTAAGTGCAACAGGGTGACCTTATATGGAGTTTCACTTAGAACACACATAGAAGAAACATATTTATAATCCCTATATGCACTTTTCTGTATATATGTACATATATGGGCATCTATATATGTATATATCCATTTGTAATAATTTATTCTTCTTTGTAAACCTGCGGGTTACAGGCATACAACTATGCTACTCGGCGGCGGGCGGTGGAAGCAATCTGAGAATTGTTTGTCCTACGAAGTCAGCGATTCAGTTAAAAATAACTTCGGTAACCACTTCCAACGTTTTTGATTCTCACCAAACCGCACGTCGATGGATGTGTAACATATAAGCCGGCTATCTCTACTTTGATTGTCCGTTACGCTCGCGGAACAACTTTAGGACAACATGGAGACACCAGGGAAAATCGTTCCTCCAAAACTGGGGTTGCATCTGTAGTAACAATGTAACAAGAAACAACATAAACAAAGACCCAGTAAGCCATGCATAGGACTCAAACAAACAAAAACAAAAACCCCGCAAACAACACAGTAGCACGCTCTGTCACACAATTCAAGTTCAACCCGTGTGCGCCTGCTGGATTCGACCGTAAGTTACAGAAGTATTTTACCGCGTGACCCTAAACAGTTCGGAGTATCGGCTCATACATAACCCTGTATATAGCAAATTAACGTAACATTTTGCATTTGGAAGCAAGCTGTTATTTTCTTCCTTGGTGCGTGTACCAAAACTTATAAAATATTATTCTCTTCTCTCTGACAACGTGTGTTTGTTAGCCCTATTTTGAACAGCATTCCCACCGTATTAATTATGTATATGACCCATTCAGGTTCAGGGTGCGCAAGCATTCTTATCACACTTTTTGGTTTCTTCTAAATCAACTTCTGGTACGTCTAGTTTCTCATGTTTAGGAACGCTGATGCATGTCCTATTCATCCCAATCTTCATGTGCTCCTATTTAAAGCATCTTTCTCAGAGACCTTCTTCAACTATCATTCTTCATCGAGTTCTTGGCAGCATTATTCTCGTTCTGTTTATAAATTTGCTGACGGCGTAATATTTTACCTACCTTGTTTTACAAATAATTCTGTTCAAACTAACTCGTATGAACAAACTCCCTGATGTCCCCTGAATTCCCCGTTTTCCGTAGCATCATTTCTCACGTCTTTTTGTAAGTTACCTCCAATATCGATTGCTGGTGCCTCACCTACGAGGATGAGAACAGTGCTAAAACTACAAGGTTATCCTGACATTTGTATCTCAGGACGTGTCAGTTCAGCAGTTTGTGATCGCCACAAACTCAGAGAGAAGTATTGGTGGTTTGCCGCGCAATCAACGAATTTCACATGTACCTTGTTCGTGTTCATTTCACTATAGTCACTGATCATAGACACCTTAAATTCATGTATGATCCCAATAAATCATTTGCTAAGTGTTCTGCGAAAGGAATCTATCGACGGAGTTTTGTTTTGTGTCCTGGCTTTGAAAATCAAAATAGACATAACCAACTATTTGTGAGATGTGGCTTTGAACACATACTAACTACTGATGTCCACTTTTGGCTAAATATGCCTTGCATATTCTTGATCCATATACGCTTCCAATGGAATGTACTTTGCATCGCCAGTAACTGTGGATTTCACCCTGATGGGATTTTGGTGGCCATGGAGTCAGGAAGGATTGACGTATGTCTTGGTCACCGACAGCGGCAATCACTTAGCTGCATAGAAATGTGAAGACTAGTCGAAACATGTGGGCTGTTGAAATACTCTCCCTGCGTCATGACATTCTTAAGCCGAAGATGCAGGTACACTTTCGTGCGTATTGTGGAAGGTACGATTAAGTTTCTGAAAAACCAGAGAACGGTGTGGACAACTCCCTTTTGCATTATAACACATATAACTATGTAACAACCAGTCCAGGAAAGCTATTCAGGAACCGTGGTTCTAGGAACCAACATGCTTAGTCTTAAATTAACCAAAATTGTGTGAGAAAGTGGCAGTGACCTTCGACCATCTACATAGAATGCGCGCAAAATCCTGTCCACCGCTGACAAGCTTATCGGAAAAGCATTCCTCATTCACTAGTTACTGCGAGAACAAATGCAGATATTGCTAACAGACTAAACAACAGCTTGTGAATCTGTTTCTTTGGCATGATAAATCATGTATAAATTACTTGAAGATGTCCAAGAGTTCACAGTGGAAAAGGGCCGAAAAATCGTCATCAAAACAAAATACACACCTGTCTTGAGAAAGACGAAATGGGTGATTTCTGTTCTAACTAACCTCATTGAGTCTTTGAGCGTTTTGCAGAAATCAACGGACATCTGTACATTATGCCAAAACAGTAGTAGTAAACAACAAAATGACAATGATTATACCACACAAGATAACACTTGGAGTTTGTCTTTCTTCTGTACATGTAGTATATCACAAATAACCAGGGAGCCACTATTTCACCGGACGAATCCGTAGTCCACCGCTTTCCAAGCTCCCAGATTGTCAGGTAGACGACAAGCACAAGTAAAATCAACCAGTGTACGCCGACGCTTTTCTCAATCCGTTTATTTATTGTTCACATATCTGTCGAGCACATATCTACCTAGTAGGATATGATCTACACGACTGCGAAACGGGGACGTCCCGTTTTACTCCTAAACATACATCGATGGACAAACATACTAAGAGAGATTAACTAACATTGTTATTTGCAAGCAGCCAGATGCAAATCGTCTCGTTTGAGTGGACATTATTCAATGCAAGTGTCAGAAAAATTTCTTTGTGTACCTATTTGTCACAACTGAAATATATTGCGTGTAGTTTTTGGGCTTGTGTTGAATCCATAGCTAACAAATGTACATGGCAGTTGCTATTTCCCCTTCAATGAATCGTTCAACTCAGTAGAAATTTCACGTGGGTTAACATCCATATATGTATAATTCCACATTTCAGTGACGAACATTTGAAAGAATAATGATCCAAAAAGTCTCTTAAAAACAAGTCATAAGTGCAAAGTTTATAGATTTTACATCCGCAACTTGTCCACTTCTGTCTGCAACAAATCTGCACAGATGGAACCTGAAGGTGGTTCGGTTGTTTCATGAGTGACAATTTCAAACCAAATCAAATAAAGAAGCTATCATTAAATGTTTTCTTTGAACGTTTGCGTATTAGTGTTGTTAGATGTCTAAGCGCATGAGAACAGTACTGACACAGCATTTGCAGATTAGCGTTCGGAAGTTAACGGAATATTGTTCGCCTTGAAACAGTTACAGAAACCCTGCTGGGCCATCGTTAATGCGAACGATAGATGATGAACCAAAACTGAGTTGGTGAATGAGTGAGTTGCGTTTTTAGGATCGGGTTTCCTGAATCACGTTCGGTTTATTATCTTTGGGAGAAAGTTACTGATCATTGTCGCGGATTATCCTAGTCATGTTTGTGGATTTCTTATTCGAATGTCTAGAGGTACAATCGACTTGCGCATACACAATTGATTCGTTGTCTAAATGCTGTGTTTGTTCGGTTACAAACTTGGAAAATAGATTTTGATCAGCAGTGTTAGACAGCTTGATGCAGTGTTGCCGACGGCATTCTGGTTTTCGAATGTTTAGTTCATGTGCGTGCGTTATTAGAACGGTTGCTTTCACTTGTTTATTTAGAATCCGTTTACAGGACTATAGCTGAAATCGCTATTTAGAAAGAGCGCCCTGCTAAAGTGTCTCCACATGACACAAACTGAGTTCACGTTTATGCCCAGTAAGCAAAGTTAGAACGTTCAGCTGCTTTGTTATAGTACACAGCAACCGGTTCAATTAAACAGTTTCAAGTCCGCCTGAAGTCTTATTAATTGCATTATTGTTGAAAGGTTTACTGACCATTGTACTACCTCAAGGTACTTATTGATTTTGAGTCGCTGTTGTGGTAACCTGAATCCACATTTCGTCTCCTCGAAGGCAGCTCAAATAGGTTTTGTAGGATCCCTCTAATTTACCGAAGTGTGTAGCTCTAAGTAAAGCATTTTTTGGCAAACAGTTGTGAAAATGCTGAGGGTTGTGCATATTATCGAGCCCAATAATCTGATGAACTCGAGCAACCCGTATTTACATATAGTGCAACCGGGATTGAAACTGCATTTTTGTAACGCGTTGTTTTTGCATGATTTCGCCTAAATGAAGTCGGTTGTATATAACACCTTCCCCAGGATGCAGGAATCTTCGCCTCGATGTGATGCGCGTACGCAAGTAAAGTCGATGTGCAGTGTTGTATAGCGGATTTTTCGCTCCCTTGGCTAGCACAGATCAAATCGTCGGAAGTTGGATTCAGTCTTTGTTTATTCCATAGTGTCTTACACCGACGAGATGTGGACACCTATGTACTGTGCAGGCTGTGCCAAGTTAATTATCCTCGAAAAGGGTATCAGGACAGCTTTCGCGCACTTGAGCGGTCATCGTTATTTTGCACTTATAAATGGAACCAGAATAGCAGAGAAACTGTTGTCTGTACATCAGCGCATCATGCTCCACCAAAATCTACCCATTTCGCCTGGGCTAATAGGTTGCCGTTATGATTACCTTCCAAAACTAAGACAGTAGACGATCACATGCTGATGACAACAACATTAAATATTACGGAGTCGAACGGATACACATGGTTTCGAGGTCTCGTTAAGGTGTGTAGTTTCAACCAAGAGCAGGGAAATAATTAATCGGCGTCGCAAATTCCGCCAGCTAGTTTCATACAGGTCCAGACCTCTTTCAATCTACACATACTTTGGAATGTTGCAAATACAAATGTGCCGAAGATGTGACCACTCTACTCACTGCTCTCTGCTTAATCCCTGCTTACTGGTAATTATTTAAAGGACAATTTGAGAAAGTAGATGGTTTGATAGGCACTATTTTGATAGTCGCTTTTTTTCATATAGCTTCAGGATGGGTAACACACGCTTTCCTTCTCTTGTCCAACTAAAATCATGCAGTTTACGCTAATAATGCATAATGTACGTCAGCTGTTGTTCTTAGAACTCGTACTTAAACACACAACACTCGATTACTGACTCTTACAATCAGACATACCTAACCAACACCATTAGTGAACCCCGAGTATTATTTTGGGAAACTTAGTTTGGCTGGGTTCAGGGATGGACATTATTGATGGATAATTACCGTACTAGGTTCGACAGTACAACATGGTTCGCATTCTGTCCTGCTTGGAGAAGGCGTGATGTTCACTGACCAACGAAGTCATACATTTTAGTATGCCGTCTACTGTTCAGTGAATAACCTAGCGGGCTTCGGTCCAACTAAGTTGCCGTACTCTCCCGTTCAAAAGTAATGGATCCAGTAAACACCTCAAGAACGAGTTTCTGTATGTTTCCAACAGTTTGCGTATTTAGTAAAAATACTTGGATGGAATGTTTCCGTATATGGTGAAAATGTGTGTTAAACGGGTGTGTTTAGTGCTGTAGCATTCGCAGACTGGGGCAAACGTTATGGTGCATAGTTAGTTTGCATTAGACAAGCGTTTGACGCAAATCTTATTAAGTACTACATTTGACTTTGAAACACCTAAACTACGCATGTTTCAGTTTCCTCAAACGTTGCGCTTTCTTTCGCTCAAACAGTAAAATCGATCAACAGTTTTGTGATTTGTCTGCAAATAAGCAAGCATCCAGCAAAACCCAGGAATGGGTTGAGGGGTGGTTATTGCAAACGGTTGTTTCCAGTGACCACCAACAAACTCGTGGACAGTTGTTTCGACCTGTTGTATTTCATTACCACCACGCACGCCAGAGAATCGTATCGAACTAATTCACGTAACTTCCTACAACATAGCAGATAAATGACTGTACTATAATCTGCTGCTTATACCCTGACTGCTTGTCCGGTTCTCCGGCTTGAGTACTGCTAGTGAGACCTAACTAGGTTGAAAAGTTTGTCTACTGCTTCAATGGTGAGCACTGGAACCAACCGTTACACTTGCCTTGGAAGTCATTGCATGCAACTGCGGAACTTTGGCAAAAATTTGCTTCTTGTGGGTACCATCATTTTGTTTCAGGGTTCGAATTACCTAAACGCGATTGGAAAACTCACTCCCCGTTGCCGAGAAAACAGACCAACTGTAAACTACTCTGTTCCGTAAAATTCTGTCTGTATGATTATCCTTTATATTACTGCCTAAATACATGCATAGTCATATAGTATACAGTTCTGTTGATAAGTCATCATTGGCTGCCAACTCCCAACATCTTTAATACAGCACTGCATACCGACCCTTGACTGAGTCCAATATACTTGTTTTATTTACTTTAACCTGTAACTAAAGTGGAATGCTGTGAGCAGGAATCCATGTTGCCATCGATTGACTGAAAAATCTTGAGGGCGACTTATCGTATTATGTCGAGCTCAATTATAAGGAAAATAGACCAAAACTAACTGCATGAAGATGAAACTTTATGCTCAACTTATATTGGATGTTTGCATAGAAAATCATGTGCAACATAAACCACAACAATGAAAATTACAAGCTGTACATACAGTGAGGGTATTGGTTTACTATGCATGACTGGTAATGTTGTACGAAGACGAAGTACCATGTGTACATTTTTGTCGGCTCACGAACTATTAAAGACATGGAAACACCTCCATTCTAAGTATGACACCTTTTCTTTCATGGTTGTACTTGGGAACTTTCGAAACAGAAAGGGCCGTCAGTGTACCAAACGTCACTATGTTTCGTAATATAACGTGAAAGTGGATTCATCCTGCTGGCTTTTAAGAAGCATATGACAGGACACTTCTTTGTTTGTTGCTTTTGCGGCAATTATATGACATATCGCAGCCCAAGCTTGTCAACATCTCCGTTTGCTTTTCCATCCAGAATCTGATCAAAATTCATTGATTGTACACAGTCAACTATCTTTAGACGTCTACTAATCGTTGGCACAATACCGGATGAGACACAAAACAGTGTCAGTTAAATAGGTAACCCTGTCAAAATTAACGATAGAGCCAGATGCACCAGGGACTGAATCACTCACTTAATAAAGCAGTAATGCAAAAGAAACAGTTTTCTGCCTATGACAACTGCACTACGCCGTGAAGTTGAGTTTCATAACACTCCCAATTGTTGTGTTCCGTTTACTTCTCCACCATACCTAGAAGTCAACCCAAGAAGCCTTTTGTACCCCACATTCTTCCGAATCAACAATGCGGCATTACTGTTTACTCGATCGTGGAATTCTTGAAAGACTCTGTTTGAGTATAATCAATTTTTGTCATAACTCTTTAAATGGTTGGAACGCTTTCCTTTAATTTAGGGAGCCTCCAACAATATGTCACGTTTTCACAAACGCATCGATGTAAACTGTTTATGAACCAGCAGTCCGTTAATAAATAAAAATTTATCTTGTCCCACACGCTTTTATTATGAAATTGACTGCAATTTTGACGTCAGAAAGTATGACCTGTAAATACGGAAATAAAAAGAGATCTTCATAATAAAGGAAAGTGACTGAATCCGTCCCTGGACCAGCAGTTGACTTCATGTTGCAATACACTAAATTATCTAAATAGCCTATATGTTTGCGTAGCAGGGGGGAATCATTTACCAGAATTGCCAACCAGTAGAGGGTATAAACCTTACGTTTCGTAATTGATGACCAACAGCTTCTCTGGGCTAATAGGCGTTAATGTTGTGTAGGTCCTTGAAGGTCGGGCCCATTAACAGTTACACTGATTTTCAGTGCGCACATTTCAGTTCAGTGAACGATTTCACCCAATGTATTGCCGTCAATCTCACCACACACATATACGATTTTGCATTTTTCCTTTATTTCGGTATATATAGTTAGTATACATGAACTATGGAATATTTACTCTCACAAAGTAGCTGGTCTTACTTGGCACATATTTAACGACTCCAGACTTAACCTACAGCAACTGTACCTCCAAAATATGTCAGTTATTAGATACTGCATAATTTCGTTCATTACGGTTTGATTTACTGCATGAACGATGTGTGAAAGCGCTAATAGAAAATGGAGAACCCTCACAACATTTTACCATGTGAAACTTACATATAACCTTTCACAGTAATAGCTGAAGATCAAGATACGACATGTATAATTAACTCAGCTCTGAACAAAACAGCCGTGCTTCTGCCTTACTTAAAATTGCTTCACTGAAGTCTCTGAAATCCATTCTCATATACGACAGTTCACGGAGTATTTCATCTGAATCCAGTTTTACGGAAAGTTTGTAGAAAGGAATTGAACGTTTGTTGATTTATGTCGTTTGGGCGCGGACGTTCGATTCAGTCATTATGAAGCACAGGTTTTAATCAAATAGGTGACTTATTTATGTTAGTTCATCACAGAACAATGCTAGTGAAATACAATACTAATGAAACGAAAATAGATCCTACGCAGTTTCTACATCATTTTCTGAATCAACAAACCGTGGATGTTTAAATATGATTGTCTTTACATCTCTATGGACGTATGATAGTATGAACACTATGCGTGCATTCAGTGCGACCCGATATGGATGCTTATAATCAGCTCATCGAAAGTAATTTTCAGACTAGTAATCTGACTTTTGGCAGCAACCATCATACAGCTATTGCAATCTAGACGTCCTTTTGTCGAACTCCAAACAGTATACACTCATTGCTAACCACTCTAGCCCTTCTTTGGAGCATATCAGTCTAAAGTCCGATGGCTTTCTATATTAACTATTATGGCTTCAAACTGCCAACTGAATCCACTTTTTCCGTTTATGAATGTTTACACTGATAAGAATTAGTCTCCAGTCAGATCACTTGTGTCGCCAACTAGTGTTTATGGACATGAAGTGCTGGGGTTGCGTTGCCAAGTCAAACTTAGATAAGACTATCAGTATACAAAGGGTTCACGTCATTTATATTAGTTGTGGCTGCTTGGCATTTGTAATCAGACACGTCGCCCTCACTGTAATTTGCAAACATCGAAAGTTGCTTGTTGAGTTGTGTGCGGAAACTGAAACAACTACTAATCCAACAGATCTTAGTCTTTAATATGGACCCAAAGTGTCAATGTGTGTCGCTGTGTGGAGGCTGACTGTTAACGTATTTTAGCTAAAATTTACTGGAGTAAGGTTTAAAAGTAAATAATACAGGCGCATAATTCAAGTTGGTTGATGACCGTCAGTATAGTCTGATCTGATAGACCGCCATATTTTAAAGTTGCTACATTACGTTACACGTGATTTATTTGGGTAGTTTATTTTCATCTAGGAATGTGTAAACCTCAATAAACAATCACTCCACAAATCCATGAATCCATGGTTCCCTCAGAATGACGAAGGATCGATTTCTTATCAGTTTTATGGACTTTAAGTTTTGTTGCCGTAAACATCAGTGTTTCGCAGTTTTGTGGTAAACTTCAATATAAACAGAATGCATCCGCTCAGCCACTAGCACTGATTGCATACATTCATAAGTATTCAATTGTTATAAAGCCAGATGCGCAAATATGCAAATATGTGCGCCTGTTACTGCCAGGCTTTTGATGTAATACTATCAACTTTACAGTATGTTTGTCAATGTCAGATATAGTCGTTACTAATAAGTTTGCGATGATGGAACACAAATGGTAAACCTTTTCTGGGTTAACTACATAAGGAAAATGAACGCAGTAACTGTAGTCATAAACATTCTAGGGACGCAATCTCTGAAGTTATTGATATTAACATTATTAATACAAAACAGATCAAGTAATATACAATTAAGTTCGTATATCATACAAGAGTGTGTATATGACTTTAGTTCGCTACATTCAGTTAAACGTGATTAATTTGATAAATCTATTTTCTACTGGGAATTCCTAATATTCTTTAAGCAATCAATATTTCATGTATCTTCCTCAAGGCACAACATTGGTATTGCTGCAGGACGTCGGTGTGTGCACTGGGGAACCTTGAGTTATATTTGGCATGGTGCGCTCAACACACATGAATGCGCAAAGGAATATTTGGCAGCAACTCAGAATATATCGCAATTTTCATGTATCTTCACATATGGCTTCGTTTACTTGCAGTTCAATCAATTTTACATTCACTAGAATGATTTTATATAAAAGTTACATATTTCTCAACGTGTTTCTCCTATATTTAACTGCGGTAAGTTGGCAAAATTTTTGCTAAGCATCTGCTTTGAGTTTTCTGTCCCTAGTCTATGGGCAATGCTACAATAGCGGTTAAAAATTAATTTAATACGTCAACGGAAATATAGCTAGTAACACGAAAGCAAACACATGTGAACTTCACCTTCAAGACAATTTCGTCACTACTACAAACTATACTGAATGTTTTTTTGTATTACTTGGTTGCAATTGTTTTGGTAGAAGCACATCACTGAATTAATACAACTGATTGATGAGTGCTTTTCATATTGCACTTTATTGTTGCTCGGGAGCTGAACCTGAATTAATGGCAGTTGTGCTATTCAACTCTAGTTCATGCCTGCGATACCGTGATTGGTTGAGGGCATCTTGTTTGCTAACGTTTACATCAGTCACATAGAACATGAACCAGGGTAACACGGTTTTCCCAATCAGTATTTGCTACGAAAAGCAACGAACAATCAGAATATCATCCAACGGTGAATAAACAATAGATACACTTCCGTGTCAGTGATAAGATATACATTTACAGTGAGTTGAATTGTTATGGATGCATATCGACGCAAGTTTTCTCTTCGCTGACTTTACTTGAGAGCCAGACCGTGAGTAAAATTCCGTCGTCCACGTTCTAGATGCTAATCGAATACGTTTCAACAAATGACTTCAGAATATACTGCAAATGAGAGTAACGGAACTGATTAATTTAGTCTTGGTTGGCGTTATATTGAGTCACTGCACATCATGGTTGCCCGTTTACATCGACGGTTATAGTGCGAATTCTAGAATTCTGCCATCCGCTTTTGCATAATAAGTAGAACTATAAGTACATCAAAACGTGAAAAGTAATTACATTACTTCTGACATCCCCAAAACCTTAAACATCCTGCTTTCCTCTTACTACAGCACCTGTTCACATTGCTTTGTGAGTGCACATTTATAACAAATCGCTGACACAACGTTAGTGTGGTTGTAGTTATCTCAAATTTACTCGTGGTTTTATAATGAGTTCTGGCCGTTTTGAATAATGTAGGTTACATTCACTGAAATAGCAATGATTTAGTCGTTGACGTTGAAATGTCCTCCTCACCAGGCCGACGCTTGTTTAAATTCTGAAGGTCGGCTGGAGTTTTCATTAGCATTCTTCATCTTTGGCGGCCTCCGTGCGATTACGCCGAAGGTTCATTCGCATCAGACTCCCTAGCGCCTTCAGTTGCTACACTGAATTCTGTTTGTCTTACGGTGAGTAAGCGAATGAATAAAGTTTGCCAGCAGACTCTTTGTTTTCTCATCGCGACTCCTGATTCATCTCAGCAGGTGGCTGGGGAAACGCCGGGCGTGCGAATAAAAGTGCAGAAAACTAAATTACCGATAATAACTTCAATTCTTCTCCCAACAGAATGGGTTGTTACGGCAAAGCTTTGTGTAATGCATAAGGTGGCTCAGTATTTCCTCCTGTCTCAACAGAATTTGTAGGAACGAGAAGAGTACGATTGTGGTAAAAATCACTTGTCAGTTGTATGTACATTGATGCATATCAGCTAAGCATAGATTGGCTGATTTGATGTACATCCAGAAGTTACCGGGTAACAGAAGCTAACGCGAGAAGATGCGACTCACGAACAACAGAAGTGGTTCGATAGTTTGTGTAGAGAAACCCGTCGCCAATGACGTCGAGCACACTATAATTTTAATATGACAAGAAGCGATTCGCTAATGGCTATCAAAACGAACGTTCTGGCGTGGGCAAACACACCCACTTATACTTTGCTTAAACTTCCAAGGTAATACATTCCGTTTACTCAAGAATCTTGTTCGTCATTCGACACTACCTCTGAAGTTAAACAGGATGCGATCACCTCATAGTTCGTATTCTCAATCCTTCTGTAATCCTCTCGAACAAATAATTAATGCAACCCAATAAAATACTCACATTACGTGGTTTTTGGTATCGAACACTAAAATAAGGCAGGTCTTATCCGAACTGTCAATTTGATCAGGTGCTACTCGTTTCTACTTCGACATATCGAAACTCGGCAGTGCTTCCTTCTCAATGGCGATGGAAACTGAATAAGAGTACATAATCATCCGTATATCTACAGGAGAAGCACTGCTCCAACTCGCGCCTCCTAATCTTCTAAAAATCGTTTTGATAAAGTATATGTCATGTTCATTTCTTGGTAATAACACATACGGAGAGGTCAGAGAACCTATTGGTGTTACTCGAACTTAGAAAGTACCTGAATTTCTAGTTGTTTTTAGCTGGTGCCAATTTTGGCCGTCCAGAAACACCTCGTCCTCAACCTCGTCCTCAATGCCACTGTCGCGTGATCCAAACCCACTTGGTCGGTTACACTTCACCTAATGAAGATAAGAATAGACATAAGTAAACAGTTAAACTTTCGGTGTGCATAAAATGTACCATTGACTCGACTCAGTCTAACGCAAAAATTCTGAGTTCACATTTTGATCACCAACTTGTGGT
>LUCH01001053.1:92092-104133 GCA_013368495.1 Paragonimus heterotremus
GGTGAGACAACATAGAAGGTTTGCTTCCTTGCTGTAATACATTTAGCTAGCAATTGGATGATGGCCGCGTTTCCGATAAGAAACGGGCAAGGTAGCCATTTTGTCGTAACAGTTATTTATTAATGTCATGCTCCACTGCTATCACAGAGCTGATTAACAGATCGTTGGTGGTAAAAGATCAAATTATAAAACGTACAAGCTTAAACTGCATGAAACCGTTAAAATGTTCTAGTCAGAAACCAGTATTTGATTGTTTCGGAGACAAAAGACTAGTGCGCCGACATTCAGTAAACTTCAAGTGAATATACCAATGATTCGGCCAAACATTTCTAAATGACCGGACAATACGAATCCGTTGTTATTCCGACTCGCATTTCTATTTTGTTCCAATGAGAAGTTCCTTCGAACCCCATTATTGAAACGGCTGCTACTTACATCAATGGACTGCAAGCAGTCCGTAGCCTAACTGTGTGTACATCTCTGAACTACTCATTATCGTAAATCGGTAACTCGATGTTTCACTGACATAGGTAACCAGCTAATTATACAAAAACCTGAGGTTCCGTTTTAGCCCTTTCAATTTCCGACTTATTAATTCACGCAGATATTTTTCAATTTGGTGTAATGCGAGACTATAGGTAACACAGAACTATCGCAACTCAACGTTATTCACTCTTGGGTTTCCAGGTTAAAACCTCTCCTGGGAGGCAACATGCTTGACCACTGTAAATGCACATATGTGTTATCACCAGAAATCCTGGAATCTATAATACCATACACATGCGAACCGATCATGGAATATTATCCAGCCTGCATAGGAACAGCCTGTAGTGGCTCAGCCAACATGGTCAGTGTTGAATATCTTGCTGTCACCAAACATTTCTAACATGTCACTAATGTCATCCTAGCTACCTGAATAAGTCTCATCAATTTCCAGTCGATTGTAGGCAGACCACCCGAGTAGCACATGCTTCCACAACGGATATGTGACCACCAAAAATGTATAAGCACTCTGGATCGCCTCACTGTGCATACAATACATGCTGGTTATGCGACGTACCATTTGGCCAGCTTCTCGATCACAGCTGACAAAGTACCTGTATCCGATTGTTTTCCGGTGAAGTTACATGTTTATGATCAATGCACAAACTGTTCGTCTTTGATTGTGATATACTTCAGTGGCACGTATTTATCTGTCAGCGTAAGTGTGAATCAACGAAAAAGCCATTTGTTGCGAAGTTCATTTTACGTATATTTACACGTCCAATGCTGTATACCGTATGATACTGGGTGTCTGAAAAACCTTCTCAACAATTCAGATAAAAGGCGTGTTTAAAAAAATGACTACTCTGAGTGAAATAATCTATAACACCATTGACGATGATGACCCATTTACCTTCTAACTAGGTTCGCTAACAATAGTATTTGAAATGTTTCTATTCTCCAGAGCTGAACACTTACAGTTTAGTATTCCACGGTCTGGGTTGACTAGTTGGATTCGATAAATGAAAATTATTTTCAATGGAAATATTGCTTAGTGTTCTTGGCGTAATGCGAGTTAGACAATTAAAATCTATGACAGACACCCAGCAGTCTGCACTAATTCAATGCAAACGATAAGACAATATTTACTCTTAATGATAATTAGACCATCCCTGCGATCGATGCCTCAAATAATTAACGGTTGATTAAGCAATGCGAAGTAAACTTCGTTCGCTGCATGCTGAAAATCTAATAAAGCTGTGTGTACCGAGGGGTATACTCACAATTTCAGTTGGGATACATCCCACCAACGTTCTTCTGACATTACAAATTGGTCACGTAGCTACAGTGTAAAGTGTCCCGGTGTAGCTGGCGGGTATTCCATTTACCTGACAAGAACTAGACGCTTGTCCAAAATTACTCAGTAGACGTGTTTTTGAAAAATACTTGGCAACCAAACAGTAGAACAATGTTCACGGTATATGTTGATTTTCATCGTTGGAGAGACTTTTGTTAACTTATTATCGTTATTAGTTAATTGTTGTTCCATTCTGAAGGTAATCAGTTAAACCCAGTCTACGACGAACTGCGCGTACATGCATATACCCCGTTAATTATTAGACAACTATGTACATATAAACGGTCTGTCTACCGCGAAGCAACTGTGATTTGTTAGTGCATCTCATTTCATGGCGTTTCTTTTGTACATAACATTCGTGTTGCTTTATGAAACATTCCAGACAATGCGGTGCTAAGGCCACTATTTTTATTCAAGTGAACAAAAGTATCGTATCTGATTTCTAAACTTGCCTGATTCCGCAACTGTTCGTTTGGTTTAACCTACCGTTTGAGATAAAATTATAGCAAGTTTATGTCAGTAGCGTATGGGCAAGCAAGTTCTCTACATGAAAGTAATACAAATGGTCATTCTTTTATAAATGGTGACATGTTCTCAATTCGTGCAACACTTTAAGCTGAGCAGCTTTGGTTCACCTGTGAAGTAATACTTATAGTTCGTAAATGTCAAAAGTAACACAAACATTCTCAGTCTGCTCTAACCATCCATGAGGAAGGTATAAATTACTTTCTACCGACCAAGATAATACAAATTAATTGGGGGAAATATATATTAGTTCACTGCCCATTGACGTGATGCAATACGTCTCTCACATGGCAGGATAAACAAGGAACAGGGTTATTTCAATTACCAACGACTAACGTGCACGAGTCCTTAACACCCGTATCGTTATGGTAGTTTTGAGCAGTTTTTTGTCAGGTGGTAAAAATCAGTCTTGGTTGACGATAGAGATAGTTATAAGCCTTCACCTCCGAAAATGCGGATGAAATCGGAAAACATTCAGAAGTAGTTGTTGGTACACGTTTATGCGCGACAAATTGAAGAAGAGTATTGCATCGCGATCGTACAATGATGATAGCGCACTAAATTTATGAGCGCAGTATTCAGCAATCAGTTTCATTCTAGAGGATGGTAGAATTATAGCCAAACTTTAGTTGTTTGAGGGACAGAGATTCTGAGGTGAGGTGAAGCCAATCAGTTCTGGGGTTAAAATTAAATGTGTATGATTCACTGCCAAAATTGCACATAATACCACCAAGCGAATTATCGATGGATGAAATTCAATGTGCCAGTATTCTAAATCATGATAACTATATATCCTGTAATGTGTAATATGATGTCGTGTACACTTACGCTGCAGGTAACGTTTGCACTCTGTAACAAAAGCATAACTTTGAAAAATTCTCATGTAATTTGTTAGGCGCATTTCAGAAATGTCCTCCGATGAATAGTTTGTTTGCTATGCATACCTTATTATAAAAGTTCATCAGTACCACCGCTGATTTGTTGAAAACTGAGACAACTTTACTCGACAAAACCTCCTGAAGAGCTGGAAAGCATTACAAATAAATATAAACAAAATGTAATGAACAACATTTGTACATCCGGAAACGTTAAGGTTTCAATTTTGTATATTCAAATTCCAATCCAATAAAGAATAATGGACTAAATAATATCCGAATCGTGCGATATTAATGAACTTAGTCAATCACATTATGGAGGTGCTACTGAATACTCGTAACGAATGTTTTTGGTGAATTACACAGACAAGAGAAATGCACTTCTATACGGAAATGTTGCCAAGCAGCGATGGGCAGAGGAACGACAGTAGCAAACGCGCAGAAATAAGGGCTTGTCCAAGTTGTGACGGGTGTCCCATACATGATGGGGCAGTACAAAATATGTTGACAACAAAAGGAGAAAACAACTGATTAATAAGACACCCAATGTGGGAGGACACAAGCACTAGGAACTCGACTGACATGGTGAAGTAAAATTTGGAGGGACCCTACACCTTTCGAGGAGGAAATGATGATTTCTATTTGCGGAACTTCAAATGTAATATTGCGTAACTAAGTGGAAAATTCATTTGGTAGGAGTTATGGGGCTGCTGAATCTGGAATATAACATCTCCTAGAAACATACGTAATGTTTCTCCTTGTGTGTTTGCAGTACATCCATGTAGTCTGTGAAGTCTACACAAATGATTACGATGTTTCTGTTGGACAGTTTCAAAATGGAATGGACAACATGCTTGACATGGTTTTCAGCCAGTTTGATTGTTTTAAGCGCCACGTCATACCCTCGTTATGTTATCACTATCGTGACCTAGAGCTCTCGTCTTTTCATAACCGTAGATCGCATTTTTCACTCTCTGTGTCTTTGAGAGATGTTATAACTTGTTATGATGTTGAACTGGTGATAATTTTTATGAGTTTCAATAAGTCATACAAATGATCATTACACTAGTGTGGGTCACATTTACTAAGGTTCACTGGGATGAAATTCCCTGTATAAGTTCAAGGTACTGCAGGCTTATTGGTCGAGAATTTACATGTCTAACTCTAAGCAGAACGCAAAAGTTTTTTCATTCTCCAATGCGGCTTGCTTCAACATATAAGATATGATATAAAAAGCTGGGTTGTTCATGAATTTAAAGCGGAAGCTAGCCGATCCTCACCACGTAGCTAGCATAATAAATAAGTCAGATCTTTTGTTATACATCTTCACTGATCAAAAACCTCAATTACCAAGTCCAAGCGAAGTTCAAAAATAATCCCTCACACTTCTAAAATACTTACATTTCATTGCAATTTGTGTTCCTTTCATAGATAAAATAATATGACTTGGTACGTTTCAAATTATTAAACAGAATATGGTTTATCTTGCCCAAATGAGCTTTCAGAAACCGCCTCGCAGTTCCAGAGTTAATAATATGTGCTGGTAAATGCTGGATGCATTCCAAAGTAGATCTGCTTAATTACTACAATGCAATGAGAGCTGCTGCGTTTGACGCTCTATAAAACGTGGTACTGTTGGATATTCACAACCTTGGCATGCGCTTACATGTCCAAACACCAGACAACCCTATAGATACTGACGTCATTTTCGAACACGTCATGACACACAGCAGTATATAACATACACTAGTGTGTGTTAACATCGGTTTAGCTAACGTTTCCAGGTTACCACGCAAATTGACAAGGGGAAATCTACTAACCTTACACGTCATTAAGCGACTTCACTTCCGCTGGCAGTTGATGTAGCAAAAGGTACGTTTCATATAATATACCAAGCAACCGCAACGGAACCGCGAATAGCAGTGTAGTGTGACCGTTCCGCCGGACCAGTCGTATCCCACATTCGGCAATGTGTTTATTAAAACGGTGCTAATTTGCTTCAGGCCGTGATGTCATCATCGGAACAATGAATTTTTCATAATGTGTATAACTGTCGATAAGTATAAGGAAATAGAATTAATGGTTTTCTTATCCGATTGTGTATTTTAGGCAACAACTAAAGCGAATGCTCGCCTTGTTACTTCGGACTCCAGGGGGACGAATTTACGGGATGGCAATCAGTGGGTTTATCTGAAGTTAGCTCAGCCGGATATGAACCTTTTTCTTTGGCTGTCTGTGGCTTATTCATGATTGCGGTTATGTAAGAAAAATGCTGTAACCTAATGTCTGTTAATATTGGCGAGTTTATACAATGATGTACAGTGATGTACCTCGTATTTACAGGCAAACAGTTTGCTGATCGAACGTGACGAATAAATAATTAAGTAATCTTAGGTGAACTCGAACGCTCCCTGTTTTCATGTGCTAACATCTATTCGCAATAAGTCGTTACTCTTCAATAAATTTATATGTCAACACGATTTATGATACGTTACACAGTTATCCAATGTTTGGTCCAGTCCTAATGTTTTTTGACATATTTTTGAAGAACGTGTGGATATGTCAAAAACAGTCATCCACACGTGAATGTTTTACTGATGTGTAACCGGGGAACGAGTGTTTTCAAACAAACAGCTACATCCACTGAATGAATGCCAAACAGTAAACAAGATAATTGAATATATTTATGGCAAACTTCAGCTGTCAGTTCTTTTGTGGGGCAATAGTTGGCAACCCCATCAAAGTTGACAGCAGTGCTCCAAGAAATGATGTCGATTACCATTTTTCTAAAACGCAAGTTTCAGGTTTTCAACAAGACAGACGTGTGTGCCCCGTGAATGTGAGCAGGAATAATGTTATATATCTGTGTTATTTGCAACGTGCACGTGATTAATATGTTCTACGTATCGGATAAAATATCCTTATCGTACGATTACAGTTGTTTAAAACCTTTTCTCCTATTGCAATTTCAGGAACTTTTGATTTTTTAGTTAAAGCAGGAAATAAATAGTTTTCTAGCTCTTCAGTCACTTGAGACTCATTAAGGTTGGGGGGTTTGAACAATTGATAAATAATCTCCATTAAGTTATACTTCCAGCTATTTGCCCAAAAATGATGAAAATATAAATTGCAGCACATTCACCTTTCTTTACAAAAATGGAACGTCATTTTTGTGACCATCAACAAGCTCAATAACTCGAATGGTTTCCTTATATTGGCATATTCGCAATAAACTTTGCTGGTGATTTACTATATGTGTAAGCCATAGAACTTGCCGAATCACTGGAACTGTTACAAATTTTGCTTGCTCATTTGTTCCACATATGATTGCTGAGAAGTGTTGTTAATGGAATTCAGCAACGTGAGATACAGCGCGTGCTGACATAAACGATATGTGATAAAGTGTCCCTCCCGCATTATACTTTCAATCAGGCTTATACTTATTGCAGGTATTGCGATTAATTTTCACTGAGCACATAGACTTACAGTGTGGCACATTTATCTTTGTATTTTGAAAGGTGCCAATTTATTTACAGTTAGTCGCCCTCAAGTCAAACCTTCTTCGGACGAAATAAAATTTCATTTCGAAACCAGTGGCATGGTAAACAGTTATCCCCAGCCTTGTTCTGTTTGTCCACATATATTCTTTCAAAGACTAATGTTAGTGGTTGCTCAGTGATGATCAGAAATGTTACCTTACGCCAATGTCCGTCTTTCCACAGTTGCCAACCTCAAGCCAATAAACAAAAAGGCATACTGAAACGATTCGCAAGCTGGGACGGCAGAGTTTGTTATGCGCTTTGAATTTAGTATCATTTGGGGACCACGCACAATGACACCGTAGTGTCATAACACTTGCTTCAGTATACTGTTCATTTATACTTGCAGTGGTTTTGGGTTGAGTAGTTGAGTACATTAATGTATGTCTGTACATCAGCTTTTTCGTAGTACGCAACATCAAACTAATGTAACATACTGTACCCAAATTCACGATCTGTTTGCAAAAATAATTAGTTTACTCGAATTCACACAAATGAATTTGAAATGAATGTAGCCAGTTAGTGAAATTGATGGACAGAGCACGTTGATTTACGGAAAGATCTGTTATTTCTCTGAATTCCGTAACTTACGAAATGGGACTATCGATTACTTGTTATTCTACAGACCAACTTATATTTGTAAGGTAATGTGTCATCTCATTTTAAAAAGCCGTACACCCTCGTTACTGTGTGAATTAATAATTAACGCTGTGGAAGAATGAACTTCAATCAAGAGAGAAAAAGGAAACTCACCAACCGAAATTATTTCGGCTGCTGTACAATTTTTTTGAATTACGGATAAACGAACAAATCAGGTGCAACTTGTGAATGAGGCACTACGCGGTGCACATACCTAATGACCAACAGTAAAGTCATTTGGTTCCATGTAAATAAATGTTGTTGTTCTCCAGCACTGTTTGCATATCATTTGGAAAAACATATGTTCGTGTGAAATGTTAACTGACATCACAGCTATGGCGGTATTTTGAGTTATTTTTACAAATGCATAATGAATTTGGAAAACGAGTACACAAGCTGTTCCGTGCGTGATACGTCGCCTGCGTGATAACTAATTCCTGGTAAGTTACGATAAGTTTGAAATGAACATTTTTGAGACCTAAGTCAGTAGTCAAAAGTTTCCTTTCTTTTAACCGGCCGGCTAACCACAAAGAACCATTAGGCTGGTGAAAGTTTTATGCTTCTCATCACAGACGAACTGCACCACTCTTGAAACATCACTGTTTAGCTTTCACGTAGACAAAACCCTCGTTGAACCGACCAGTATATATGCTGTACGATTTTGCTCTAAAATCAAAAATTATTTGACGATGGTGGTACTTCCGCCTGCTTTTTTGAAGAAAAAAATGATACATATTGAAATTGGTCAAAATCGATTCGTTCTGTAGGAAATAGCCCGTTTGCGTTATCGGAAATTTGTGACTGATACAAACGTTCTACTGCATGATATAGTTCAGAATTTCTGATCTGCATCAATGAAATAGTGAGGGATTGGCGAACCTGATGGAATTTCTTCCTATCAGCCGTCGTGTTTTGTCGTTTGGGAGTTGTGAAGTGAACCAAATGAACATTGAAATTCTATAGGAATGGCAGTAACATCAATCGGTGTTCCGTGTTTTTTCGACTTATCCCAATGTAGGTCTGAAATGCCAAGCACTTTCAGCACGGAGGTTACAATAGCAAAATTCAGTAAATGCAACAATATTGTGTGGATAGCACATGAATTCCTGATCAAGAATATGTGAGTATACAGTCCGTATGTTCAGTTGTTTGCTCACCCTCTTCCAACGCGCTGCATACTATAAGATAAATTGCAAACATGGACTAATGGCGCAAACAGTACTTTCGTAATAATGGCGTTAGGGATATGAATGTGATGGTTTTGTAAAAGTAGCGCACTAAAAATTAAATTAAATGCAAACTTTATAATGAAATTTGAGGGTTTGGGTTACATCAGCCAACATCACTCATCTACCAAAATTCATTAACAATGTTTAGTAAGGATTGGGGAATTATGCAATTACACTTACATGGACAAACTCCTTAGTAGTAAAAGCTGCGTTTATTGGGAACGATGCTAATATATAATTAGCTTTTGATACGGTTGTCCGAAGAAAGTGAACAACAGAGCTTTGTTCACGATATCATCATGTTTCTCTTCTTCATCCTCCAACGTGTAGTCGTTCTTTTTGATGCAAGGTTGTTATCCAATACATATTTTGTACAATTTTCGTATAAACTGAATATCGTAACAGTCATCAACAGACAACGCGGGGAAAAGCCCTTCTCATAATTTCGGGGAACTTTTGTGAACGGGTTGGACAAGACCTAGTTGTTCCGAGGTGTCCACCAATAAAACTTGAAATGCTAATATCTGAGAATGCACCACAAACAGGATGCATGCGAAATAAAGATAATAACTGCGAATGTGTGCAGCCAATGTAGATGGACGATCGGACAACTTTGCGTACAACTGTTGCGATTGAATTGGCAAGTTAGAAAACATCTGGTAAGATCTACTTCAGTGATGTCCAAATGAAAGCAGTTCACTTGGCTTGTTACAGTCTGCTAAAGGGTATGCAGCTATCACATTAGCAACTGTAACCCACGGCACCCGCTTTTAATTGAACAACGTGAACATTAACGGTCAGTATGGCGAAAATCTGAATTTGCATTTTAGAGTTATATCCATAATCGGTTTGACAACTAAGCTTCACACAAATAGCGTAGACAATTACACAGTACTGCAGCTGGTTGACTGAAATCGTTAATGCACCAGAAATATCTGAGACTTCAACATGTTTACATAGTCGATGCTTCGTTGAATCACCGTCAGTTTAAAACCCAGGAGTGGACATACTACTACCGGAAAACTCTGTAAATATTCCTAAAATGGTGATTAACATCAGATGAAACCCACAACGAGAATGTCGTCGATAACCCACATGTGTGCTAATGCCATTGCGGAAGTTGGACTGTTTATTATCTAAGCTGCCTTGTCGTGATAACCGTCGTTTAGTGTAAGCTGGTTCAAGGCCTGCCCTGTTGAACCAGTAACAGAGATCAACCAAACTCATTGGCGGAATGAATTCTTGTGAGCAAGACATATTCACGGGTTGAATGCTGGCTATATTGGCAGTGATACTAGAGTATAATCGCTGATGTTAAACATCAGAATTTTTTAGTTTGTTCAGGTTTGGCTATATTTAGAGTAAATAAGTAACTTAATTCTACAAAATGTGCATATCGGTTAATCTTGGATTGGCAACTGCACGTTGAAAAATCTGAATTATCGATATTTTTTATTCGGAATATTCTACAGGGACGTTTATTATAGGGGTCGATATTTTATAGCCAAAACTATTACTAATGCTTCAAGCAGCCGTTCGTCAGTTCACTATACACTTGTTGCAACCGCATCAGTGCTAGTTAGACAAGTGTAAAATGCTGTCGCATTCGAACCCCTCGTAATAACTAGTAACATGTGTTAACTCAGAAAGTGCAGCCATTTTGTGCATCATAAATTGCTGCAGAATCACAAAATCCTTAATCAAACTTATAAATGGAAGTTTAGTCCGTTCTCTCAAAATCCAGTTTAAAATGTATACCCCTAATCACTTGCACGCATACTGTACAAAGTAGGAAGATACCATAACCTGACTTTCACTTATAGCGAACATTTTCTTTGAGCTACTGCATTTCAGTAAACATTGGGGAATAATCAACAATTTGTGAAAAGTCTTTGGTCTACCATAGATTAGTTTCAAGACAACTTGAGAAAGAAGAAAGAATAAAAGAACAACAGAAATAATGTGTCCTTCGAAATGAATTGATGACATATCTGGTGAATGGAAAAGCTGTGTCATCGTAAACAGTGCTCAGCTGACTTGAGCCGGTTAGACAACGAAGTTTGGCAACTGGAAATGAAGACCTCTACAACGATGTTGGGCCGAATCTATTATTTCCACTGTGGATCGCGTGTTTGTTAAAAAAAGCTAACGACTGGAGGACCATACACCCATTTTATTAGGATGCTACGTGTAGGCAGTTAACCGAAGCCAAGTTGATTGAGAAAGGAACCTATATTTGTTGCTCTGAGCTAACATGATCAACAAAACTGTCGGTGGGACGTATACCTCACAAGGAGATCTGGAGGCCTGGGGACGGATTTTTGAGGCACGGCTGAATGAACTGAAAAACTTATATTGCTTCATCAAAGGTATCTACACTTTCGAGGATATAAAGGAAAGGCTATTTCATTCAGTTGCGCGTAGTAGCTCATAAGCGCATGCCACACTACACAGAAGACATCACTTCATCTTAGAGATAAGCTGACAAACGACCAACCATATCTGTGTAACACAGCCATATGGTCAAACTAGTCCCCAGTTTACAACTGAATGTCCGTTAATTTTAATTTTAATATTTTAATATTTTAATATTTATTTATCAACTGTAATTTGAACCAATTATAATTTCTTACCTAAACGTGTTCTTTCTGAACATCTTTTACCCTGGGGTTTCAAACCATATGTTTATCATTTTTCAGCATAATATATATTCCACTTGTTAATGCGGAAGTTGGACCATTTATTATACCAACTGCCTTATCGGGATAATTATCGTTTGGTGTAAACTGGCGCAAGATCCACATTGTTGCACTAGTGACATGGATCAATCAAAATTATTATTGGAGTTATATTTATGAGCGGGGCAATGTCATGCGTTAAAACGCCAGCTATACTGACAGTAATACTAAGGCGTAATGGTCAATCGTTGGTGAATAACGTGTTCTTACTACCAACGGTGCATGTAGACGTATGTCATCTCATCGTTAAGCTGTTACAATCATGATTAGATTTGTGTGGAATGAAGCCACCTTTATACTCCTCACAATAATTAATAACGTTTTGCTAATTGGAAAATTGCAGCCATTTTGTTCATCACAAAATACCTCAGAAGTACACGGTCAACAACCAAGGTTATGAGGGAAGGTACAATCCGTTCTTCTAAACATTGACTGACCACTGACGCTTCTTATCACCTGCACGCATATTGTACAACTTGGAAAGATATCTCAATGAAATTCTGACTCACAACAAACTTCCTTTTGTAAGGTAAGCTCGGGTTATTGAAGAAGGATCTTATGTTTGCGAATTTTTTCCCGTCCAGCATAAATTCAGTTTGAGGCAGTTTAAGGTCGAATAAAAACTTAAAGAATACCGGGAATAATTCGTCATTCAA
>LUCH01001053.1:113778-136711 GCA_013368495.1 Paragonimus heterotremus
ACTTGAACAAGAGTTAGCTTCGAAGGTAGCAAGCTTTTCTTGCTACTGGTATTCAGCCAAGCCAAGCAGATAGCAGATAACCTGCTATTGTCACTCTCAACTTGGAGTTTATGTGAGAATTCGAGGGCGAAACCTGTCCGCCATTTGTAGACCTACTTGTATAACACCCAGAAGATTGCTCGATTATAAGAACTGTCTATGGGAAATCCACGTAGTCCGGCCACTACTTGAACTGCAACAGTTTCATACCGGCCTAACATAAACGTGAACTAATAAATACGTCGTTCACACGAGCAAGATGAATCTATTCTCAACATTCACTTGATGCAGCTGAAATCCATTTGCTCTCTCAGATCCAGGAGCTATTAGTGTTTTCAACCAAAATAGACCAGCCAACTGGTGTCAGTCCGCACTGTGTTTATCAGTTAACAGATAACTGTGGAGTAATTTACACAGGCACAATCGGAAGATAATTGACCTCCATATTGAAGGAAGACTTGCTTGAATGAGTGCAAAATTCCGTGTTATAGGAGAACGGCAACGTTGCTCAAATACATGAACAACCAGTTTGATCAGTCGCTAGAAACGTTTTGACTATATGTCACACTATTTATCTACCTTGTGCATTCAGAATCCGGTTGCGTCATTTTAGTTAATGATTCCTGAGGTTTGCAGAAGCGGTCGCAATTAATCGTCTCAATTCAACCTTGTTTTCAGAAACAGCTGTTCGTGGACCCGATACTTCCTTGGTTTTATTGATCTTTCTTAACCCGTTCATTGATTAGCAACCCCTGAATTAATTTTTACACGAAAATTGTATCCGTAATGCTGCAAATTTGGCACTAACGAGCGAGTGTGAAGTGCCTGCACCACCTGATGTTCTTATGCTAACTGCTTTGGTTTAAGATCTGACTGAAACTAGATATTTCAAGCAACTGATGTGCCGTACCTTTCACTGAGTTCTAATTGTTTTCATCTTGCGTTTCCTCTCGCACTTATACTTTGAGTTGTACTACACAGACTGTAGTATACCATGATGTTCCATCAAAGTCTGAATCACACACTTCCTTTTTGATCACACTATTCATTTCCTACAATACAAAATTAAGGCGATATTGATACTTACCCTCTGTTCGTAGCGTTTTGGTTTTGTTTGTTTTAAAGATTAAGAAAGAATAAGCTAGTGGGATTTCACCAAATTTTAATAATATTTGCAACAACTGATCACTTCTCAGATCAGAAGTTGACGCCACCATCTGAGAGAGCAGACCTAAGCCACTGGCAGCAACCGAGTCAGCAAACATTTATATTCTTTGTAATGACAATGGACGGTTAATTTCATTTCTCACCAAAACATTGTTATATTCCGTGAAATATGGAGTGCACATTATGTCAGGATCTTAGAAAGGACCGATATTTGGGTCCACACGGATCTGGCATGGAAATTTCCCCCAGCTTCTTATGGTTTGGCAAATCTCTTCTGGTTGTTTCAACAGCATCCACACAGAAACCAACTCGAACGGCAAGTTTACCACATCCACGGTAATGTACATAATTATGCATGCTTATACCGTTAAACGCTAGACGAAACTGTTTCAAGGAAAATACAACTGTTTCTGATCGCGTGACCAGCAACATGATGGAACTGAAGGTGCGATAATGCTTATGGGGATATTCATCAAAAATCCGGTCGCCGCTTCTTCGAATCTTCGGATATCTCCAGTGATCCGAAACGCACATCGCTGCTTAAGATTTGTGGGATTGAATACGCACTTCATTATCATGAACAATGAAGACTGGAAAAATGCATTAGGCGTGAATATAGAGTTCGCACGACACATTATGGTTCTCGCTTGTTTAGCAACTAGTATCTAATAATGAACGTCTTTTCTGGCGAAGCTACTTTTGATATCACAACTGTAGGGTGATCGCTGGCTGCAGTGCCTCAAACGCAACAATTTCCGGTACAGCACCACATCCATTGTTGTAATTCCTTTCTCGGATGCTATGGTATCCTTTGAACTAAATTTAGTACTTGCAGAAGGTATGAGTTGATGGAAGACAGGAACGAACAAATCCAGTACATACGGAGAAAGCAAACTAAGGTACAAGGTTAAACTAACTGGATGACACTAGTGACAGAATCATTAAACTTCCGTTTAAAACACGGACAAGTAATATAATGGTAGGTGAATCACGACAGAGTACAGTGAAACCTTATGTATCAGGGCTATTGTTTCACGGAACATCATTATATTTATACTTTTGTGCATGCCGTTTTTAACTCTTGTTTGATTGCTGTCAAATATGAAAGAACGTTTATTTGACCAACATGACAGTCTGAATTAAATGTTAAATCCACCGAATTCAAGTATACGCGCTGCTGGTATATAACAACAAAATCATTTTTGGAGGATATCATTTCGAAAGGAAAAGCTGGATGAAGACACATGAAGCGAACGTTGCCTGAAGGTATTATAATATCACTTGGGGTTCGAAAAGTATTGCGTTAAGTTAGGAGGAAAACGAAAAAGGTCATGCGGGACCGGGTCCCCTCTTCTGACGATGGATGGTTATTGGTATGTGATTTTCACCGTCAATAATAATGTACTCATTTTGTAAATATACGCCAACCCGCGTTTAATTGTCTTTTCACTGAATCGTCGAATATCTCGAAAGGATAAACCGTTCAAATGAGAACACCAAACATCTGCTTTGCATGCCGAATGTACAGAACGATCATTGCGATGGAGATTTCTATATTCCAAAATTATACGATTGAGATTAGATGGATATACTTACTGAGGTCGCTGACTAAAGTGAACAGTCAGTTTAAAAGGCGGCAAAGATTTGCAATGTTCACTGGCGGAGTAAATCTCCCGTGCATTGTTTACTGAACCACGATCAATGAAGTGCCTTTTTAGAAAACGTTTTTTGAGTCGTACTATGTGATTACGTTTATGAAGCAAACGAGTCTAATAAATGGGACCAGTATATAAAAGATACAATCTAGTTCACAGTGTGTAAAAAATTTTAGGGATGTCGAGGGTCGAAAATGAAGTTATTATACGTGCGAATGTGGTTGTGAAAATAGCACAGCTTGTGAAAGAGTATAAAATAAGGGAGACTTGATTTGAGTGCGGTCGACATATACACTTCCATTGGACGAAAATGTTCCATAACGCAAAAAAGCATATTTCCTTTTCACTGTAAGATGAAATCACACAGCTTTTAAGATTTCTGGCAGAGTAAGAAACCAAAAATCCCTTATTATTCATGCATAACCCGATTTGGAACACCATAACATTTTGTAGAAATTTTGATTGTTTACACAATACTATTTGTGATTTTCTGTACTACAGGCGGCTGAGGGTTTTTGGACTGTTAAGATTTTCAATTCCTTTCCAAATCCGGGCATCAACTCCTCACAATACATTATTATTAATTTGAGTACATTACACATAGAAGGGGGTGATTCTTCTGGCGTATCTAACTAAAACTATATAACGCGCACTGCGTTAACACTAACGTCCAACATAAACCAATGACAACTTGTAGGGAAATTTGAATGAATCACCCAATGAAGCACTAACCGACTAAGGACCCCCAGGATCTGATTCACACATTGTGTAAGAAAGGCTTATGAGAATGACGATAGTGGCATCGTAAGCCCAAGTACTTTCAGTTGTCTTTTTGTGGAGTCTCTATGACATTCATAAGTGCTAAACTTTGTACATTCATATGTGAAAAATAAAACGACATTTGTTCCTCTTATTCACTGCTAAAGTTTCACAATTTACATTGTTAAATAAAAAATAACACTTCTTACTGAAACTGAGCGCTGAAAACGTTCGCGTATAAGAGCAAGTAGAAGTCCTCAGGCAGCTCAACCAAACGTGAATCAGTACGTGATATAGGATTTCCCTCAGATAGGAGAAAGCAGAAAGTTTCAAAGTATAGATGTGATTATCTAACTGAAGTAACTTCAGAGAATGTGAACACAGCGCATAACACCTTAACAATTCTTGTTATATTTCGTATATTTTAGCGTGGCATTCAATTGTTAGATATAGGCAAACACGATATACCAACGTACCTGCTTGTCCTGGAGGATAGTTGCATGTAAAACCCGCAATGATGATTATCTCATACGTAAAATATGTCGCGTGTAAAATGCTCAGTGAAGGTTTAGCAGATATACTTTGCGTGCAACCGAAACTCATTTGTGTAGCATCCATACTTAGCATACTTATATAATTACATGTTATACAACGGTTTTCATTGACGTTGATTGCTAGTTCGGGGGAAGGCAAATTTCACTTCGACTTGTTTATGTTTGTAGATCATAACTCTTTTGTTAGCCCAATATGCTTATTCCATAATCTTATTTTCACTTGGTATGTCGTAAGAAATTTACTGATGAACTTTATAAATTCCCTGTTTTTGCCTTATTCGGCTTCGGATGAGAGCACTCAACAAGCAAATGATGGAGACACGGGGAACATTCAGCATGTCAAAATATCATCTAAGTAAGTGACTGTCTTTTTTAATTGTCTGGTGTGTTACAGAGTCAAGTTAATATATAGTGACAGCCGGTCATTTTTGATAACAGTTTTTACAAACGCATATAATTCAGCCTATTCCTTTTGTTAATGGACGTTTAGTTTCCATTTCTAGAACTGATATCAGCAAACGCTTCATCCGAATTTCTTATCAACTGACACTATCGATCAAAACGCAACTTTATTTATTATCGGCAGAAAGTGATTATCATATGATGATATTTGATGACATTCCTTCACATTAAATTTCCACCCTTCAAGTCGTCTGGGTTTTTTCATGTTTAACTAACAAAGTGGAGCTAGATTCATTATGTTTGTGAAAAATGAGCTGTATCTGCTTACATTTGGCGGCTCCTTCAGTTTTAAAAGTTTATGTACATGTTTAAACACCAACTGGAAAGTCTGCACAGTGTGATGAGAATGATAATAATGCACCTCAATGGTATAAATAAGTAGATCCAACAAATGATTTTGAGAAGTATATTTTCCACCTCCACCGCTTGAAAATTACCCATGAAATGACTAAACTTGGTGCTAAACACTGCGGCCAGTATTGGCCCAATTTGCTAGAGAACTCAATGCAATACTGAAACAAGGCCAACTGAATCAGGAAACATACTTTCATCTTCTGGGCAGAAAAAGGTGAATGATCAGTTTTCGGTGAAAATGCTTAATGTATATAAAATGGCTCCAAAATATTGTATAGAGTTTTAGACTGACAACTCAGTGTTAGCGGAATAACGTTCGGCGTCCTGTGATATTGCCAAGCAACCAATCAACATCGATCTATTTCTCCTAGCTTGCATTGCTAGATCCTACGTCTGTAGATCACTCAGTTTTATACGGTTTCCTATTAAAAATTTTCAGTATGAACTATGTTTTGTTTTGCACAGATGGTCGACCAGTGAACGATATCCATGCAAAAATGCAAATTATTGAACACTTGTAACGCTGGTCAGATCTTATTAGGCAAATCTCTGAAATAGCTCTCTAAATAGAAAATAATGTATTTCAACTAAGCGTAATTCATTGCAGTACCATCCGCGTAAAGAAGCAAAAAGTAACTAGAAGAGTGAAGATAATGTCCTTCTCCTGTACTCAGCTTAGTGCGCAAACAATTTCTTGATTGTTGACTGATTTTTAACATTTGCTGGTCAGTTTGTGGACGTAAATACTACCATCGCACCCAACCTGTGGACATGTGGAAAAATACACTCACCTCACTAAATCTGGTGCTCACAGTCAACTTGTTGACTGAACAGTTGGATGTACACCAAAGTGTAAGGATCGATGAATCCTATCGTTGGCAAACATTTGATTTAGTCACACTGAATTATTGGGGAAGGCTATTCAGCAGTACTCATGAGTTGTTAAACGATGGTTAGCTTCTCAGTTCTGTCTAACATGTGTTTCTTGGAAGAAAGGTTGATTTCAGTAGGGTTTTCTTTTAAGACGACATATCTTGAGGCAAACCTGAAGTTTTGTTAAAATTACACAGCAGATATTTTCGTGCGTAGCACTAATAAATTGCAGCTCCCCATCAAGAGTCTTTTGATAAATTGAATTATTCACGTAATCGTACCACAATGACAGACTTCCATTTTCTGCAGCCCGGTGGTGGGTTTACTTATTTCCTCTTTCGAAATACTTAGCAAAGTGCTAGAATCACATCGCATTACAGACATGCTAACCATACGTCATGCAATATTACATCCGCCCATTAGAAATTCAATTCAGAAGATTCGCAAATCCGACAAACAAGCAAACGCTTGGCGCCAGTTAGCTTGCAACTGGGCGTACTTCATTAAACATTTGCCTAACTGTTTTTGTAAAGCATACGTAGTCTCACTCACAAACAAATTGCACAGCACGCATCCCAGAGCGTCAGACCTGATATTTAATGTAACGCCGATTCAGATCTACGTGAGTAGAAGTTCATTAAGTTCGATCTGCCTTTTCAGTATTGCCACCCAGTTTGCTGTGAGTGCAAGTTCTCAGGAAGTGGTTCACGACACCGGTAAATCCGTTTTTTTCCAAGGCGTTATTAACTTCTGCAAGTCCGACTTAACATTTCATCCGAAACGTCAAACATTAACGTTATGTTCGCCACTTGTTTAGAAATGAGCACTTTATATTTTTACTCATCACAAACGAGTTATTTTATCTTCCAGTGCTACGTTCGCTTGTTTATCGTTCTGGGAAATTCCACTGTTGGACTGCATTACAGTTTAAACTCGACAAACAATGAATTGCGGGAGATACTGAGGTAGGTATTGATAACCCCTACATCGTTACTTTTTATATTTGACAAAGACTGAACACACTCACCTTAAAACGTAGACAGTGCAGCGATTAATAATCAAAAACCACAACAATGTCAGATATTGCTTTCACCTACCCTATGCGAGCTATTGCTGGCAAACTGTAAAATTGAAATAATACGTGGTACCACGATAGCCGTGGTACGTTTCTTCTGGTCGATAAGTTGCATAAACTGTATTTAACAGCTTCTATTGCCGGCCCGGACTTTATTAGTTGTGCTGTCTTCTAACTGCCTTCAAACTACCTAGGTTGGTCCAAAACGAATAGAGACATACGAGGAAAGGATGAGGCGCACAAAGTTGGTCCAAATGGCAACGTCCATCTTCACTCATCTATCGCACTCAGTTCGTTTTTCAACCATGAAGCACGTTCTAGTCATGCTCAACTTCACGTTTTCTGACCAAAGTCATACACAAAACTGTGAAGGTTATAGATGAGTAATGTGCAAGACTGATTGCAAGTGTTCTGCGTGAAAAGATTAAAGAAAGAATCTCGCCGACGCCTTTTGAGCCAGCGGAACAGCCGTTACAGTGTTCCAGGCACTGTAACCACATAGAAAACGCAATACAGTGTCACTGGCCAACATTCCCAGTTTCCATTCGGCTACTCAACGTAGATCATGGCACATCATTGTTTCGCAAACCTTCCGATCTGAACCTTGTATCATTAACTGAAAGCACCACCGAATTCGGGAAGACATCCCTGACAGTTTACCGACAGTTTGTATCAGGTGTTGCAGGCAATCTGTTTCTTCACTGCAACAAGTGGAACAATCTATCTAAAAACTAATGCGGATTGTACTTCTTGAAGTGCCAAACCAGACCAAAAGCGAAGCATTCTACTATGGACCTACGCTAGGTCAGTATCACCGCCGCCAAAGTCCACCTTCCGCCGTCATACAGTGGACTATCTCTTGGGAATTGAAAGGTTTTCAACTACTCGCAGTGAAATCTGCCATAAAACTATCGGCAGAAACGAAATGTCCCTTGTTAATATCATTGGAGATTTTGTCCAATGTTTCCTGACGGGTCAGTTATTGATCTGAGCACAGGCTAACGAAGGCTGACCTGAACGACACCGATTGCTAAGTTGACCATATTATCACTGTTACTCATCTCCCGAGCTCATACCGGACTGTTAGGTGGCTGATGGTTTACAAGCGTACAGCACCGAAGACGTTCACAGTCATACTTGCCATACGTTGTCAACTTCTTGAAGCTGAATTGAGGGAGTTGTGTAGGGTGCAGTTTATAGCTTCATAGTTTAATTGCCGAGTGTGTACAATCCACACCTATCCGTCTATTTAGGATGTACACCAATTGTTTCGGTCGATTACAACTAAACTTCTACTACGCAACATTGCATCCGTCAACACTGGAAGTGTAGATAATGTGTGAATAGTTCCCGAATTCACCCTGTTCGACTAACAGCTACCTTGGTCTTGAATGTGTTCTGCTTTGCTCCACTTTTACTATCGGATTGGCCTACTACATATTACTCTGTGTTGGACAATTATGTATCTACTAAATGTGCGTTATAATTCTTACCTATTATCTCGTCTGTGGACAAGAAAGTGTTAGCAATTTTTAAAAACGTCTGCATGTTCAAACAAGAGCACTAGTCGAAATAATTTCTCTCCGAATGTGCGGAGAAGAGCAATATTCACTACACTGCGACAAGAACTTATGATTGCAATAAAGCTTATGACACGCTGTTGTGTTTCGAAATACCGATGCAACTTTTGTCTATGCAGAGCATTTTTTGTTTCAAACAAAATATGTATATATATAAATATATCAGTGGAGAGTAGAATGTTTAGATATATATTAGATTAAGCGTCACTTCCTAAACGTTGCAATGCCAATTCCCTTCATTACAATATCCTTGTCGTAACGTAAGTTTACGCTTGCGAAGCTAACTGATCTTATAGGAACTGCTAATATTCAAGGTTAGCCTACTTAGTTCACTCAGAAGTATCGACTATCATCTGGTTTCTGCTAACGAATTTTTCACATTTCCTCGCTATAAAGTTTGCGATCGGTCATCTGCGATTTTATACCACGGCTACGTGGTGATCCTTCAAAAAGCTTTCTTTGAAGCTCACAATTAATGTGTAGGTTGGATTTATATATACGAAACGATGCATTACGTTTTCAACAGATGAGATCTATTTTACGCACTATTGCATCACAAGATCGAGAACACTTCTATAATACCAATTTAGAGGACATCTCCATCAATTAATCTGAGGTAAGTTATTACAACTTAATAGAATGGAGCAATTTTTTTATTTTTCACATCACGGCTGGAGGTATGAAAAACTATATGAATATATGAGGAATTTTTTCTTCATAAAACTGAATCTAACTATTAACATTTCCTCAAGCACTGTATATATATATATTTCAATTAGTAGTTGTGTTCATATCAGCACCTGTTATTTTATTAGAGGTAGCTGTGCGACAACTTTGATTGAATTAGGTTTCAGCATTTCTTCCGTTGTGCAACGTTTGTGATTGTGAATGTGGCAATGTCGCACGCTGTTGATCTTAGCCGCTTAGTCAGTGTATTGCTATGGAAAACAAGGTGTATACTGGATTGCGTTATCCGAAGCAATGCTTTTGTTATGCAAGCCTTCCGATCCTGCATATGTTGATGCGGGTGGCTTTTCTGTCGTGAAATTCATATCAGTTATTTTTTATTGCACATCCAAACGGTTAACAGGTTCCACACCTACAGCTATCCATATATCTCAAGTGTAACAGTGTTCCACACTGATGACTAAACAGACCAAACAAAATGGCAAAATCTCGCAAAGTATATTGTTTATCGACCTGAACCAGGTGATGCATTGTGTTACACTGCCTTAGCACACTGTTTTCCCGATATATTCCATGAATCCTAAGACAAAGAATCAGCGAAAGTCCGAGTTTGACCACTGTTCACAGTTCTATTAGTGAAATGTCCTTAACATCTCATTAATGTCTGCTGATATGTAAAAACAGTTACTGTGGTTTGGTGTATGATACATTTCATGTTATTCAATGGAATTTGCAGGAACTGAAGGTCAACCAATATACAGTAGTTTCTTATCTCTCAAGTTTGAAATTGCTAAAAGTGCTCACGATGCTCATACAACGTAATACTTGTCTGATAGCTTAAGAAAGCTCAGTGGAATACGGTGAGTGCTGAATAGTGATGGTGTTAACATTTCAGTGTTTGTCCAAAGTCTGCACACTCTTGCGGAACGAATCCAACCATTCCCTCCTTAGATTTTATACACATATTCGAAAATGTTCTTGCGTTCTGAAATGTGATAAAACTATTGCTAGACGCCAACGACCTCGTGGACTTCATTCAGGGCTGTATGTTATAGCTAGTTGTGCGACAGGAAACGGGAAACAACACACACGAACTTACCCTCAGTCGCTATAATGAAATCGACATGCATTGCGATACACTAATTGGAAAAAGTGCAATACTTATGGCTTAATCAAAAGTTCTGAGAGTGAAAGACTAGAGCAAAACAGAGGTGTCGCATCAGTATAACATTCTGTACTGTTAAATTATAAATGTCCACTTCATATCATTGGCATTTGATGTGATGAAGTAAACGTCGTTACAGTTACTCAAGGGAACTACATATATGTTCATCTAAACCAACCTTTTGCATCGAATAGGGCAAGTTTATTCAATAATACAAGAATCAAGATGGTGGTCGATTCTGAACGCATTTTTCTCGTAAGTTTATGTCAGATATCTACTGTGTTTTATTTTATACTGGATTACTGATAGGACTATCCAATAGCCACAGATAGCTTTGGTTCAACTGAACAAACCAATCCTATCATAGCTCATGACAACAAACAAGCACATGCACGTTGCGCATAAAGTTATGTACAAACGACAATTATCGATTCGATCTCTGCCATAGAATTTGCTGCTTTGATCTGCAAGCTTAACAGATTTTAAACTGGAATAATAAGCTGCTATGATAATTGAATCCACAAGAACAAATTAAATAACAGCGAGTTAAAAGGTACGCTAACCCAGTTTCCTAATGAAATTGATGGATGTACTTGTAAACGTTCCGACAATCTGCATATTCCCATTGACCTTTCAAATACGAATTGGTGTGCGAAAAAGATTGAAGTAATCGCCATTATCAACAAAAAGGGAGTGTCGAAGGCTGGCTCAGTTTTGTTATCACATTTTTTTTAATGTACATTGTTCTGCAGGTTAACTGACACCTCCACGTTTGCGATTGAAAGCAGCTCCCTTATTTAATGATCAGGCTGGCTACCGAAGTCCTTATACATTGGAACGTAGAATTACTTGTGTGGAAACAGTCGCATCTTTGGTCCGGAACATATGAATTACGGCGTTCCTTTGTTTGCTTTATGATAGGGTGTCTCTACGCCCAAGGTTGTTTAGGTGACAGCGAAGCCTAGTCGGCGGTGTGATGATCGGAAGCAGATTTAATAAACTATTCTTTCACAATGCGTAATCAATACACATGTGGTAAGCACACTGCAAGATTGGTGAACCAGACACTTTCAAATGGTAGCGAATATATCAAATGCAATTCACACATAACACCAACTTTGCAACTGTAATGGCCGGCGGTCATTGCTGCCGTCTCTGTTATGCTGAATTGTCCTATTCGCCTGGCGTCGAAGAACTTCGAAGGATATTCACAACAGTGAATGCATAGCACACACGCCAGGCTATATTCCAGACTTTAACAGGGAAATCTATCTAATTGAGCGCTGGAATGTTTAACAAACGATGTGTTGCACAAGAGTAGATATGGTTAACTGCAGCTGCCCAAAATCGCTAATAACGAAATACAGGAGATAGGAGACTATGGATAGCATCAGCGTATGCTAGAGTTGATCATCCGAGGAAATGCTGTACTTTCTATAAGTCAGGACAGGTAACACACTGCAAGACTCATCTAATGTGAGTGGGATGTTGTCCATTTGTGGATTAGCCTTATACCTGCGTCGAGCAGATGTTAGTTGAAGGAGAATCTGTGCAAATTCATATCATCCAAAATACCGCCTCATTTCTGCTGGAAGAAACTAGATAAATCAGGCAGGAAAATGGAGGAAACTGAAACATAGGTGCGCAAACTTGTTGATGAAGTCCGATTGAAAAGAAGAATCCGAGCTGATTTAGTGAAACTGAACTAAAAGAAACTGGGGCAACGGAGATTAGAAACGTAACGACACAATGGTAACTAGTGGAGCAGGACAAAACACATAATACGAAAAGCGGAATGAGAATAAACTTGCACAACGACTAAATAAAATTCAAACAGAAAACGGGGGGAAAAGTGACAAATGTAGGCGTCTTTCGGGAAAAGAGAATAGTGATGCGATAAAAACAAAGCGGAACAAATCATATGCCGGCGTAACTACGACAACTAAACATTAGAAACCTGTGTGAAAGACGGCGCAAGAATGACTTGGTGAAATAAGTGAGTACGCCAGCACGATGAACGATCACGTGCAATTGCACTGTGCATGATTAGACATTGTGATAATCCGGTCTTATCGATTATGTATATACATATATGCATATTTTCATATAATCTTATTGCAATGGTATGAGCACCCACGCGTCATTATCGGTGCTCTTGAAGCATTCGCCGTTGTGTCGCTGTGCATTTTGTCCTATTCAGTGTTGTCGGCGTTGCTGCTATTTCGCCGTTGTTCAACCCTGTGTTGACAAACCAATGCGATTCGCTGAATTTCACTTGGTCTTATCCAAATGGATAAGAACAATCATTGGTGATTAGTCTTTTTGCATTTAACAATAAAAATCTGAGTTACCCGTGTAATAAAGAGTGAGGTATTATGAACTGACCAGTATCGACGAAAATGGAATAAAATGGACAATTTAGAACAATGCAACTGGCTCTCGTTGACCTCGAGTCAAAGCCCCTGTCTTCTCGACAAACACGTTCCTACTCTGAATCAGATAATGGAACCGCACACGGAAAATCCTCAGAATGATTGACTACGTACAATTTATCAATGGTCGCTGCATTAATCCAGCGTGTGAGCATCATCATATTGCACGTGTGTAACTCATTAAAGGCGATGCGCTTTTATTACGTAATATGATGGATCTCGCAATATCCCAACGTTCCTTACAAATCTCACACATCAATCTGTCGGTGGGTGTGACGTCGTTCACCTGCTGTTATTCCTCGATGAATGCGTCACGAACGCAATAATACTGGCAACGTGTAATGAGCATTCATTAGACAAAATTAAACTGCAGGGTAACCGTGAAGGAAGTGAGATGCATGAGAAAGAAACCAGATCTACTGAATCAAAGGGAGGATGAACAAGAAAATCGATGCTGTTTCAACCAACAGTTTGTTTTGATGCACTTGTTGCCGCAAGGGTCTGTCTCGGTCAACGACCTGTATCTTTGTTGGCAAACATACTTTTGTAGAGTTCAGTCATACACCAAGTTCATTCCACACCGTATGGCTACATGTGCAGTCCGTTGAATCTGGAGTTTTGTCAAACAATTGAAACCTAGTATACATCATTCTACAACTGCACACCACAGGAAACTAATATATTGTCAGAGTAAAGTTGAGTGTCCGTAGTTATTCTTCAGGTATCATTTCAGCCTTCATCAGCCAATGTTTTCTCGATTGGGCATCCATTGAATTGTGATATACTGAACCGTCATACCACCACATTTCCCCCGCAACTTCTGCCGTTATCCGCATTCAGGTTTTCGTCTTCAATTTCCTTCCAATCGGTTCCGTTGCCTTTATTTCCACATTTTTAATTCGTCTTTTGAATTTCTCAATCACTCCTGTAAACTTTATCACACTTATTCTGTTGTGTTTTCGTTGTAGCTTTGAATGTCATACATACTAGATAACTCTTTCAGTTCAGTGTCCTTTTCCATTGCCCATCGGCGTATTGTTTTGTCCTTATGTTTTAGTGGACACCATTTTCATGGCTGGCCGCAGTTACATGTGAATGGATTCACAATTGATTCACCGAATTCCAACCTTGTGTGACTTATGAGGATTATAAACTTACGCACTCGACTAACTTCAACAAATGCAACAATGTTTGATAGCTGTGTGCTAATATTTTTTCTGTTTATGGAAGGCAGTGAATGTGTCAATGCGTGTTCCAATCGCGGTCGTCATCAATCTTAATTATTAAACAAGCTACTGTAAAGCTCGCCTCTGTTTACCAATGCTTGAAGGACTCCGTCTTGAATTACTGATTACGAGGTATGAGGAAGATATTGTGCAAATGAGGAACAAGCTTAATGCAAGTCTTCCATACCAGTTACCTACTATGGTATCATATGAGAGCGTCCGCAGTTTATTACATTATATCACAGATGGTGGCTTAAGTTACGATCGGCGTGCTAATGCCTTATTTAGTTTGCGTATCTGGTGTATCAAAAGTGTGCTTATACTAAATCAGGCGTCTAGAAAAATTTCCGTATTCTTCCTTCCAGCAACAGGCATATTCCATTTTGAGAAGAAACTTGGTCAGAATTTTGGAAGCAATCGGACGAATTTTCCATAGAGAGGTAATGGTTTTGATCCGGGATATCGGATTTTAACGAAGACCAACAATTGCATACAAAAACGTCTGATTGCCAAACTATGTTTGTCGTGGGTTTACCATGCATATCACTCACGATTTAACCAGATGTATGTTTCTTATCATCTTATTGAAGTACCAACCTTTTGTTTTCATTCCAACCATGCGTTTACCACTGGAGAGTGTGTACAAAATGAATGCATTGTGTAATTTATATATTCTAGCTGTTGTTTCATATAATTGCAACTTGTAATTATTGATCTTCCATTTGTTACTATCAAAGCTATCAGCAATTTTCTGCATTGGGAAGACATACATCCCTTTCACGAACGCTTTCTTGTCCATGCTTTTGGAAGATCCGACTCCCGCAAGCAGCGATTAACGACAGTGTTACTTGTGACATACTAGACCATTGCTCGATATCAAATCAATCTTCAAAAAAAAAGAATTTCAGAACTAATGTAACCCCCGCAAAGATGGAGCTGCAACCGGCCAGATATATACACACTGATGAAGAGTATACCTGTCGTCAGGGAGGATACTCCAAGCTCACTGATCTTCATTGATTTTTCCATTGGAGGCTAGGTGTTTACCACTCTACACAGTGCATATGAAATTGACTCAATGTAATGCTGTATAAGGTGCCACGTAGGTTCTCTCTTAGTTTTATGTTAGTTTTCATCAAATAAAGCAAAACCGTACCAGCTTTTTTGTAAACTGTGTAATCGTATGCAGGCTATTCGCTCTCCGATTGTATTAATTGCATCTGTGAGGCTGCTAATCGTCCTTCCTTATTCAGAACAATCTTCATGTAGTTGGGCGTCAAAACATGGTTGGAGCGCTCGTGAAGCTCACGGTTCAACTGTCGCATGAATGCGCTGACATTATCAATCATCTTCATTGTTTGTGTAAGGGATGAAATAATGGTATTTGTAAGTATCCCTCTCGGGTCGATGATGTAATTACGGTAGCAAAGATTATATATGTCTCCTCAATCTGCCGAACAGCCGAAAGGATGAAATATGCAAGATGAAGATTCACCAGTCGTATACCAATTCATCCTGTGGATCTCTAATTGTGGCAAATGCATAGAGATCGTGCACGTGAAGTGTATATCTCGACGAAGCTCAAAGTCCATTTAAACTGTCGAACAAATGTGTGTCCACTAATTATTCAACCTACTACAACCAAGGGTTAGCACTCATGCGTACGCCTGAATGGAAAGTTTCATGTTCCAATCCGTGTTCTTTGGCACCTTGTCGGAAATTGCTCCTTCATGCGGTCAATTTGTCTATATTTCGGTGACGAACGTCACGGCTACAAATGACTCCAATGTACGGTGCTCGTCCTAACTTGGAAGCTGAGCTCCAGTTTAGCGATAAATGTAGAAGTTGATCAAGATTTCTCCCACGTGGTAGACATCAGAATTAAAGGCTCAATCGAACGTGGCGTGAAACGAAAACAAACAGATTAACTTGAAAATGTAATCATATATACATACATACATATATATAAATTTATATACCAGAAGCCTTATCGTGAAAATGACGAAACTAATTGGAAACATACTTCATGTAGTTTAAAAAATATAAGTCGTTAGCTAGAATGTAATAACCCACGAAATAAAGAATGTTCTGAATGCCGGAATGTCCATATAATTAGCAAATCGATGAATGATATTAAGCTGGTTTCTGAAAATATATTGCACTCTGATTTTGGGGGAAATGTTGGCCACTCAGTTACGAGCCACCGTCGTAATATACCACGGTCGACGTCACACTATTTAGCGGGGAACACAACAGTATGGGTGCATATACGTTTACAAATTAAACAATACCTAGTTTGCCGTAGTTTCCGTAGTCACTTTCGAGTGTTAATGTCTTGAGACAGATAAGATGTATCAAATAATGAATGGTTTATAACTTGATCAAAATGGTCTGTCCTCCATTATCATCAAAAATTTACCTTATCAATAGTCCGTTGCAGCCTACCTTTACTAAGAGTAATATCCGTCAACAGGATACATTCCGAAACAACTTTTGGCGTGCTACTCTAATGTTTACAAAAAATTCCTCTACTTTTTTGCCGTTTTGTTTCATGCGTAGATCTTCGTCACATTCTAATAAAAAATATTTATTAGAAACATAATAAATTTGGGTTCCATTTCTGATTGCGTAAATGGGGAGTTTTCGAACACTGTTTTACTTCCGACCTTTACTGAAGTGTTTCGTAAATTTTATTTCACTGCGAAGTTTCCTTGATGCATTCATTCCAGAAATAAACTTTGCTTCCAGCTCTCCATTAAGACTGCCCTTACTGAGCGTCGTCAATTTCTGTAGTATGACGCTGTTTTCTTCCAGATTTTGATGTCATTTTCCGAAGCCTACTGAGTTTATACGCCCTTTGGGACACTTCCCCTTGTTTGAGCATGTGCATTTGTTCGGAGTTACAGTTGCTTTGTTTTGAATGAAAAATACGGTAACTTGAAGAGGAACGTGAGTGAGGGTGAACGAATTAATAACCATAAGCAACAGTTAACGAGAAATCAACAACATTGCCCTTTTGATTGTTTCAGAGACACAAGTATTTATCCATGGATGATCCCGTGCTCTGAATATAGACCTGAAAACGTTAACGAAAGTTACATATAGGATCCGCTACATGGGGCCGCTATTTGAAGAAGACGGAAACTAGAAGATAAAGTTTCTGTCGGAATCCGTGCTAAGTAGCCGAAATGAATGAGGTGGACTCCCATTGCTTCTTTAGCCAGCTTTCGTGCGGGTTTATTCACGATAATTTCCGAGTGACAAATTATCAGCCAGTAGGGAACATCCTGGCTCTATTCACAAGGATGACACACTACAGGCGCAAACAAAATTCTACAAATCGGACACTGTCTTCCGTCAACACTTAAAAGACCGGAGTAAGTTGGCGGCATAAATCCATGGCCAGTTCACACAGTAACGTTGGTAATAAGTTTCGGAGACTTTTAGCGTTTAATTTCAGGAATGATGTAAACATTCCTTTATTTCGAGTATCTCACCCTGTAATAAAGAAGGAAGACATTCGATTTTGCATTTATTATCCCGAGTGATGCTAAGGTTGCTTGCAATGGTAGCGATAACCTCCGGAATATACGACTTAGGATTGTTAGATTACAACGGACTTCCATACCCATCTGAGATCACAGATACAATGGGAGGCTGCCCCCCAGATAGTTTATTTCTACGAAAAAAAGTAAGGTTATAAAAACAGCACTGATAAAATGCGTCATTCTACAAGCTGTATTCCTGAAATACTACCTCTAAATACAATGAACTGTCCAATACATTTCGAAAATGGTGATGGAAGACACTCCAAAAATAAAGTGTTATGAAGCTCGTTCCGATCAGGGCAACAGAAATAACGTCTCGGTTGACCAATGAAAGATTTCGGGTTACTAGTTGAACTAATGCAAATGACTTGCATGGCGTTGGCACTGACACAGTATGACTGTGAAACCTCTACCACACAGCATTTGTTCATGATCAGGTATTCGTTGCAAATTTCTGTTGCTCTAGTCAAACAGAACTCTTCATTCCAAAGGCGACATAAACGTGGGATGCTTATTGCATCTACTTCTCATGACAACAACGTAACAATACAACTGCTTGACCACTCTGGCAGGGATTGATTTGATAATAACCCCTTAATTTGTTTGAATATATGCTTCAATGAATTTTGAAGAGGTCAGCACAGGAGTTCATTCTGCAAACTACTCTGTTGCGACTATACAAAACAAAACCACAAAAATGCGTGTTGAATTCTCCTAAAGTGCGATCTGCCTTATGTGCACAGGTATATAGTCTGCACAGCATCAGATAAGTTAGAAGTGTCTTCTGTAAACCGCCTTCACAGTGAACACTCACGTCATGTTTCCTGGATTTGAAAAGTAAAATTGAACTGCGTATTCTTCTACGTCACTGCGTGTTTGAGGAGACTGTACACATCCGTTTTCGTCCAAAAATTGCAGAAATGTTCGCATCCTTGTCCACTCACATAAATCTGCGGAATTTGCGGCCTGGAAACCTTTTGGGTTAAACCATATTCTCGACGAATCCTGGTGCAATTAAAATTGGTTCCATTTATGGTCTTAGCTAGTATCTCAGCATAATACTCTACCCTGTAAAAGATAAGGCTAAAGTCGGTGACTGACCCAACTCCCCTGAGTGTGTGCATTCAAACCTTTTCTACGGTGTCAATCCATGCGTTTGTCTTCCTTTTCCTGCAGTTATACGGCAGAATATGTGAGTCAGACAACTATACGTTTGTTCAAACGAATCAGAGAACACCATCTTGCCTGACTAGGGACCAAACATGTTCAGCTTATCAGTCTTCGTGACAAATTGTGTTCATCCACAAGCACCTCTAAATTGAAATTAGGTTACATACTTGCCACCATTGGTAGTGATCATGTTGCGATGAACTACAAGTAATTACTGTGTAGCAAATTGATTGTAGTATCAGTCTGATGGATTTCATTTCAGAATTTTAAATTGCATTGTGAAGGGATTCAACAATTTTTAGTAAGAGACTTTCCTGTGAAAGGATGTTTAACGTCATCCATGATACTACCTGGTTGTGCTTGAGAATACCACTTAAAAACAAAACATACTAACTAAAGAAGACAACGATGCGGTCTCACTGTTTACATGCTCCAGTTTACCAGTTTTGATCTATATGGGCTGTCCTAATATATCACATTTTGTTTTACGTTGGATTGGGAAAATACCAGGGAGTGTTTTCTGTTTTGACTTCTAAGCATTTTCCGAAATCGTTTTTTCAAAACTGCTGGTATATCCTGTTTCTTAATATATAAAACCAGCTGGCATTTCTTATCCGTTTAAGTCTCTTCCTAGTTCTTTAGCAACGAGAAACCAAACGGAAATGCAATAACAACGCGCTGCGATATTTGATCAAAGAGCATTCCGCACGGCCAATCTGAGAACTAACAGAGCTCGTGAGACTTCCGGTTAGCGTACAATCTTAGCTATATTGGAAAAGCACCAGGAAGTTCTCAAATTTTACATAAATACAATTCATCCGTTGGATTTGCTTGATTCAGCTGAGACGCAGATAAAAAAGTTCTAACGAAAACTTCCGAACGTCCTTTGGATTTTAGTGGTGATTATAAATCGACGTGGATCGTCAGGCTATCGGATGTGCACTGCTCTTCAGCACATGGACATTCAGCTTCAGCTTCAACGTATAAACTGACGGAGGTGCATTCAAAACGTGATAGTGGTTTTCTCTGATGTGGTGAACACCAGAATGAATGGTTCCACTCAGCGTTCAGTAAAACACAAGCAGGCAGTTTAACTTGATATTTCGATTACAACGGTTTACTACGTTATGCACAGCAGTTGCGACGCAGACGGCGAGTTTCGTTGACAAGTGACGTTTCCTCAATCCCCCGTGAACCGGATACATTGTTGGATTGTAACGTTACACGAAGAATGTTGGATTCTTGGTTTGCTGGTTATTTATCAATTCCTTACTATGAACTAATGTTTGTCGTCCCTTATAAATTCGTTTATATTCGGGAGGTTGATTTCAATAATTGTACACACACTGCTTATAAGTGGATTGTTCACGGACTGTCAAAGTTGAGTGCGATAATAATTTCTTTTCCATTCATCCATCACCTTCGACATCTGGTGCCTCAACGATTTGATTATTCCACCATTCTGAATGCTGTCGGCCGATTGGAGGTCTGTACGTTGTTTTATTTTTCACTACATTACGGTTTGTAAAATTCCATTTTGAAGTGTGCGGTGTCTGTTGCAGCAGTACATTTGAATTACGGAATTCAGTTCGTGTATTTCTGTCTTCCGCAAGGAGCCTAGTGAGCCTGTAATATTCAACAAGCGTATTAACACTACTGCGGCGGTGTGTCGTTGCAGTAGAACATACCGAAAAGTTCCCTATAATGCAAATCGTCAATCACTTCCTTAGGAAAATACAGAAAATGCAGTTTGATCCAACCACCCGATAAAGTGATTAATTCCATGCCGTTTTATTTAACTGGAGTTGGTGTTACGAATAATGTTGTCTGAGAGTATCACCGTTCAATGTTCATTTGTACTGAAGGAAAGAATTGAGCTACTGTAAATCTCGATAGAAAGTGAAGAGTAGAATCAACGAATGGACTCACAGAAGATAAACAGTGTTCATGAAACGTCCAATAATACCGTGTAGTACTTGGGACCTTCAGTTTTCGTTGGAAATGATGTACCAGACCGTTATAATAGAATACATACACGGTCGTTTCGTATGTCCACAAACAGGCATACATATCAAATCACGGCAGAGGTGCCACTGGAGTTGCGGGCTCTTATCTGCAAAAACCACAGAAGTTACATGTGATGATTGTAAATCATAACGGAACACTACATGCTACTGTTGTTTTACTGCATGAATAATTACACTGTACAGATACCGATTACATTACAATTCTGTCGGCCGACATGCTGCGTTATTACTACTGCGTAGAAGCTAGCTCTGGGTTTGAACTAAATACACTTTTTATTACTATTACATATTTTAAACTGTCGCATTACACCAGTATTAACTTCCGACAGAAGGAGAAAAGTCCCGGCATTAGTCCCACTCGTAAGATTTGGTATGTGAAGCGACTGTGACAAGTGATGTTTTTCATAGTTCCATTCATATGTACATTTTTGATGAGCTTAGTATTTTACCTACTTTTCTTTTAGTCACGTTATTCCCTTTGTAATATCCGTCCCGCGGTAACAATGACAACTTGCTCCCTGCCTTTCTCTGTACACTCTGTTTTCCATGGTCGATACTAATACACGAGGGTCAACGCGCTGAGTCCTTGTTTTTATTGTCGATCGGTTTTCGATAGTGACCACAGACTTGGCATTAATCTGTTGCACCAGTTCGAACATACAGGAATAGGCGTCGGCCAACTGGTGAATCGATCGACACACGTGTGCATGAAGGAATTTCTAGCTGACGTTGTTGATGGACAAACAATATTTAAATGGACATGTGAAAAACGAAAGTCTGTTGTGGGGAAATGGGCATGTGAGAAGAGAACATGTTATTTAATATTGTTAAACTGACATTGTTGACATGGTTTCGTTCAAATGCGTATATCCTGTTTCCAGTATAACGCCTACACCGAGGTGGGATGGAGAATGCTGAAAGTCTTTCAAAGGTCTGCTACGACTCAGTAGAACAACCGGTTCAGAATTAAATATGGATGCGTCGCAAACGATACTAGAGTGACAGCGAAGAAGGATCCTGCAAAACAGAAGAGATGGAGACTTTCCGGGATGAGATGACACAGATTACTTCAGAACCGCACCAGTACGTTGTCTGAAAGAAGCGTCTGCGATGACACGGGCAGATTCTACAATGTGACAAAGGTCTGTTGTAAATTGTGCGCTGACATTAAGGTGATGGGTTTCACGGAGCAGATCTTTGTGCGACAGACAACTGAGCGCGTAGATAAGTGGTTTATGATCAGTCAGAACAGTTGAAACTCGATCGTCTAATAAATGTTGGAAATGCCGAGTTGATAGGTAAATCCTGAATATCTTACTTTCAGTGAAACAGCATCGAAGACACACCTAGAAGAATTGATAGTAATTTTGGATTCGGCAATACGTGCGAATATAAACTACGGTATTCGTTTTTGCGGTGGTCTCGGCTAGCAGTCAACATACTATGTGGATAGAAAAATCGCCAGGAGTCACAGAAGTATGGGGACATGCGCGCGCTGAACGAACTTTAAAACCAAAAGCCCGTTTTGCTGTCTGGAGTAAGGAAACAATGGTGGGTTTGGTGAATAGGCTAATGATAACTGAATGTGACACTGTTGGTTGCTGGAAGATTAATCTCCGAGGTTTTGGAAACCTATGTATTGGAGCTGACCAACAACTAGTAGACAGTCAAAACACTAAGTTCCGTTGATCCAGTTGACCAATGACGATAAAAGATATACTTCACAATATATTAACTTTCTTTTTACTCTTCACAAACGTAAAACAATGGAATATACAGGACATGCGGATAGCAACAACAATAGAAACATTCAAGGATTGAGTTTACCGGTAACGATAATTGTCGTCAGGTACGTAAGATAATACCGATTCGCATTCCTATTTTAACGTTCGCCGTTGGAGGGAAAATCGCCCAGAAGAAATTACACCAGTGCTTCCTCCATGCAGATGCTTTGTAGCGTGAGAAGAGGCTATTGCCCGCTCAGTTTATGCGAGCACAATTACGGGTTCTATCCCCTGGATTAAAAATTAAAATTCCGCCAAAAAGAGACGACGGATTATAAATAAAGGTGCAATTTGAGAATAATTGTGGTCAAACAAGAGACTTTTGTCCAAAGTCACAATACAGCAAAGGTTGGTTCCACACGAAGCTGGTGTTAGC
>LUCH01001053.1:136811-159039 GCA_013368495.1 Paragonimus heterotremus
CTGACCAACAAAGGATGAGAAACTTTGGTGAAGGGTACTTTTGTGGTTGAATACTGGTTACGACTAATCTAAGGATGGTATTTTTCACTGCAATAGATAGATATCTGACTACGGAATAGGTCCAAGTAGACACGCCGACTCTGGCAAGAGTTGGTAAGGAGTCGGATCCGAGTAGGCGTGCAACAAAATACAGGGCAGGCCGACTCTGGCCAGAGTTGGATTCCAGTATGCTAGAGTAGGGTCCGAGTAGGCTGGTCGCGCTAACGCCACCTTCCTTACATTCCTATTCATTCGCTTAAACAACTGATGTAGTTTGAAACTTACATTATCCAACGCCTACGACCTACTGACACTATTCCGTAAGTTTCACCGAATTCCCTTCTTAGCGATCGATCTTATCTGGCGACCAGGTGTCAAGCCAATTTGACAGGGTCATTTTTGTAATGAAGCGTTTACTACAAACGACTTCAAATAATCTAACGCGGACCGATATGGAGATGGACAGTGGGCGCATCGATTTACCCTTCAGATTGCTTCTACGACGGACTTACTACCGTAAACATCTTCTACGTGACCGCTGAACACGTAGAAATTATCAGTAAAACGAAAAGTAACACAATAGAAACGAAGTACATGTATATTTAACGCAAAAATTGATAGAGTTCAAGGAGTAAAAGCAATTAGCAGCCATTCTGGTAAAAGTGTGGCACCTTCAAATCCGGTAAGCTGTACGCGAACTGCGAGTCGGACAAAACCTGGAGAAGAAAGAAAGTAGCCGAGAAGTGAACACATAACAAGAACAACAATACTTGTAACAGACATGGCTTCACTAGGTCAAAAATCAGGTTTATGTGAAACACTGATTACACCCCCACGTGGCACCTAAATTTAGGATATGATTCTGACAAATGTCCACTCCAAGTCAATGTTTTCGCGTTGAATGTCGTCAACATGTGAGTTCAGAATCTGAGGTGCGCGTATTGGACAAGTGGGTATGCGCTAGACCCTCGTCCATTAACAATTTAATACGCCCTGTCTGATGAGCAATCGTAACGTAGTCCCTACAGGCATCGAACTAGAGAACACAGTGGGGTTTGGAAACAAACCGTATATTTCCAGCAATGTTTGGAAATATGATAAGTGGTTAACTCTAGCCTAGTCTGGGACCAACGGCAGCAACCAAGAGAAAAAAGAAGAGAAGCGCGAGATGGGCCACAGCCCACTCAGCGGCGCTCAAATGCGCGCCAAGCGAAAAGTGCGTGGAACCTTCGAGTGCGCTAAACAACGCTAGAATAGGTTCGAGTTAAACGACATTGAAGAATGAAATAATTGGTGGGTCGTTAAAAAAGGGCAAGTATTCGCTGCGTGCAACTAGTTGCAAGACTGAAGAAAGTGGCACTGAGTTCGTATCAGGCCGCCTATTGCAGGCGTACATATAATCATGCGTACAGAACAAACAAGCAGGAAAACACTGTTGCAGCCGGGATCCTTAGAGAAGCCACACGATCGCCGGTCACTACATGCGCTTATACCTGGTAGATATACCTCCGGTGGGGGCACCAGTATCAGAGATCTTCGGGTTTGATTTTGACGTAATCATTCATGGTTATCGACATCCACTTGGTCAACCTGAATAAACGAAGGTACATCATACGAATTTGACGGAGCTTTTGTATGGTGGATTAACTGCAACCAACCTCAATCATACATCCACGATACACCGTACCTATCCATGTTTTCTTCTGGGTTCTTTCTCCAAGCTTTTTTTGCGTCTTCCAGTTCCCGATTGCCCTTCTAATTAAATTACCTTCGCAAATCTATAGGTTCCTACCTGTTTGCGCTTAGTCTCTGAGTATCGGCGGTTTGATCTGCAACCGTCTCTGTCTTTGGCTCCTTGGAACCACCAACTGATGAAATTTCATCATGTTAAACATTATTGTTCCACATTCCCCCACCTTCTTGGGGGTAATTTCGATTACATAAAACAGCTTTTTTAAAGTAACAGAAAGAAAACGTACTACTTATAATTGGTTGGGAAATGTTAGTGTCCATGAGCCGACACTTTCCGTTCGTCCCCAGCCAATTCATCTGCATCGCCAAAGGTTTTACAAACACATAGTTGCATCTCTTTCGTGCGTACTCATCAGCTGGATGTCCACGATTAACGACTGCAAGTGTGCGGATCTACGAAAAAAACATTAATCAGCAACATCATGACGACTGTCTGCAAATAGCAATGAATTGAAAGTAAAAGTTGATTGCTGACAGTCAAGGGAATACTAGGCATCAACACTGTGTTTCCTCATTGATTAACAAACTGAGGTTAGAAGTATTCCACGAATCCAGCGTACTGGAAATCATCGTGCACATCGCCTACGATATCTTTGTAGACTTCTTCGTTATCCATATACTTGTTCATTTTCAGGAAAACGTCCAAATCCCGCATTGGTAGATGAAATTTGCCGTGGCTGTAGGAGACTGTTGGTTGCTATTGTGGTGTTGCGCTGCTGTTGATACAGGCCATCACAGTGCTCATCATGACCTCAAGAGTCACCAGCTTGTCTAACGACTTGTGCAGCAATTTCTTCAGCACCCTGTTGTTCGTTCGGAGTTCTGATGTCTTTTTCAAGCGGATTTCCTTCGCTACAGCCACTTAAGCTTTCAGCAGACGGAAGTGACGGCCCGGAATAAACCACCGATACAACGTTGGGTGGTGAACTATTTCTGAGATGTACAAAATGTGCATTGTATAAGACAAATTCACTGTAACAACGGAATGTGTTGTCCACAGAACTCATATGAATCGTGCGGATTGCGCATCTCCTCAACAGGTGAGACTGGGCACATGTCCTTCACTATCTGGTCATCTTCGTCATCTTCAATTTAAAATAAACGTAACAAAACAAGGGACTTCCAGGTTTCTCTGATGGAATAATTTCATTCTCCAAGGTTGCAGGAATGGTAATAGAGGAAGCATCGACAAAAGTGACGTCAAGTCGTAGAAGTTTCCGCCGTATTCGACGATATATAGTGGTACGACAATACAGCAAAAGTTTATTAACCAGATGGCTTCAGGGATTATGAAGATCGAAGCATCAAACATACAGGAGAAAATTAGTCTTCAGACCAAGTTGTAACATATCTTCACTGAACAATTAAAGTACGTTTTATCAGACAAACGTACAGAGTGATATGACAAATTGTTATCTAAGATTATCCGTAAAGCGTCACGAAAACAACAGTGTGAAAACCGACCAAACCAGAAGTACGTGACAATCAAATGACACAGCTATCGAACTAGCCTAGATGAACAAAATTTAGGCTCAAATGGCAGCCACCTATTCCTTAGTCAGATATCTATCTATTGCAGTGAAAAATACCATCCTTAGATTAGTCGTAACCATTATTCAACCATAAAAGTAGTCCAACGATAACGTACCATTCACCGAAGTTTCTCATCTTTGGTTGGTCAGTGGAATAGAAAAGACAGGCCAACACCTGGCCCACTCTTGGCCAACTTGGCCGAGTCGACCACGTGTTTACTGGGATGTTATCCACACCTTCAGCTGGGGCTACGTTGGCACACTATCAACTGAGTGATCCGTACATGTCTAACACCTACCGTCGACAACTTGATGAAAACCAAAAACTGACTGGTCGCAAAGTGGGGGGTAATTACCCCGAAGAGCGCTTCTTATGGTCATAGTGGACGAAATTGCGAGTTATCGACAGTGTATTGCATTTATTTGATAGAACCAAACGAACACATATATTAATCGTTGCATCTGGCGAGGTTTCAAATGCTTTCCGAAAGGTACATTTATAACTGGGTCATGCGGCTCAGCGAAGGACTGGAGCAGCTGTCCAACAGCACTTTTGGTGGCCAAGACTACATGACCTTGTTCGCAACTGCGCCAACTGTAACATTTGTGCGCAAAAGAACCCCCTCCCCCGCTTCAAACGGTTGCAACAGTTGGCCTCAAACACCGTGTCGGAGTTTATGTGATGAGACCCTTACTGATGTCGAAGAGAGGAAATAGGTATATTCCTGTGATTGCGGACTATTTTACCAAATGGTGTGAAGTCTTTCCGACGCCAAGCCAAAAGGCCTCTACCACAACATATTTGTTTGTTAACAAATGGGTCGCTCGTTTCCGTATAACCATTGACCTACACTCCGATCAAGGCGCTGTGTTTGAAAGTCGCCTCCTAGACGAAGTATGTGATATGTTGCATATACACATAACCCGAATAACTCCTTATCAACCTCACAGTAACGACTTGGTCGAACGAACCAACTGTACTGTAGTGACAATTCTACGTATCTTTATTGAACAGCACCAGTCAGATCTTTGGGACAAAATCCTACCACAGTGTCTCTTAGCCTATAGGGCTGCCGCCCATTCGAGTACAGGGCACATGCCACCACTACTAACCCTAGGCCATAAACTATGCCTGTCAATTGAAGTACTAACACCGTTGGTGCCAGCTGAATGCTTTGAGTTACAACAGTATATAAAGGAGCTGAGCGAACGGTTGAAAGTTGTCTACAACATTATCGCCCAGCATCAGTTAAGGTCGTAACACCATCGGAAAAGCTGTTATGACCGTACAGTAAACGGACCAGTTTACCGCACTGGGGATCACATCTGGTTGTACAGACCAAAACCACCATTGGCTACTGTCCACAAATTCCATCGCCCGTGGCTAGGTCCATTCGTAATAGAGCATGTGTTGTCATCCACTGTATATGTAGTTTGCGACACTACAAATCCAATGACTGATGTATTCAGGGTACATTACAATCTGTTAAAGCCAGCGCAAACGTTGGAGGAAGTCCAGATGCAGCCCCTGACAGTACCACCTGGCAGCGTTCTGATCGCACGACAGACAGTGAAAATCCCAGTAGAGGGTGATTGCAGCAATATTGGCGGTACCGAGGCACTGGGGTTAGTGCCTCATTGAGAGGGGAGCAGTTTAACAATACGGACGCTGTTGCGCATGCAATTCAAACATTCAGCTGATGTTCTCCCTCTTATTATCTATTTCAGGTCGTCCGCCTACATATTACGCAACCTGTCCCACACGATATGTACGTCCCTAGAAGCGTGACAATTGATTTTCCCTGGACTAATTTGTTTGAACGATTGAAATACCCTTTGTTGTTGAGATTTTCATTCTCGTGTTGTCAATGGCTTAGTGCGGATCACCGCCTCGTCTCTGTATCACCAATACTCTGGTTGTGATTGTTCGTTACTTCTTTTCTCTGGTTTCGGATTGCGTCGGAAATTTGATCGCTGTCATGTGTATATACTTACTGTTCCATTACACAACTACCAACAAATCAGTCGTCATATATCATTGCACTGAAATGAGCTTTCTTTATGTTGGACGTGCCCAGAGCAGCGTGAAAAATTGACGTAAAATACACGTATCTGACGAGGTGATACATCACTTTGTGGTGAAGTCATTTTGACTGAAGCGTGGCTGACTGGGGCGCAGTAGCTAAATTAACTCAAGTACACACTGTCAGAGACCGCTTTAGCTGAAGCCCAAATTTTCCACTGGCATAATCACAGCTTCCAGTTAGTCACAATTCAGTCTAGATGCTTGAACACTTCAAATGTAAGCACTGAGTGCAAATTCATGGAAACTTGACCCTGGGTGGATGTTAATACAGTTAGATATTGATCAACAGAACTAGGGATTCAATTGACCACACCTGTCGTCTAACAGTGTGGATTGAACTTAACATATTACTGAACTCTGCAAAAGTGTGTTTGTCACTGACCGAGACACACCCTTGTAGCAACAAGTGTATCAAAACAAACTGCTGGTTAAAGCGGCATCGATCTTCCTGTGTATCCTCTCTCTTGATTTAGTACGATTGGTTTCTTTCTAATTCACGCAATAAGTTTCACGCTTACGCTGCATTCGAATGTTATTAGTATTGTTGGCATCGTGACACATCTATTGCAGATTAATAACAGATGAACGACTTCACAGCTACCGACAAACTGAAGTGTCAGGTTTGTAAAGAACATTTAGGTCGTGCGAGATGCAGTATGTTGTGAGGCAAAAACTCAGCGTCTCCCACGAGGTAAACGCACGTAATATGATGACGCTCATGCACTAGACTAATGTGATGACCGTCGAAAATTGTACGTCATCAATCATTTTCACAGTTTCTCATGTGCGGTTCCATAAACTGATTCACAGTACAGACGTGTTCGTCGAGGAGAAAGATACTTCAGCTTATGGTTGACGAGTGAAAGACGTGTTGTTTTGAACTGTTCAGTTGGATCCCTTAACAAAACACTAAGCATGCCTCAAGAGGAGACACATCAAGTGTCTTGTTTACTATAATACATGATCCCTCGACTATGACTTCTCTTCAAACTGGAATCACAATAGCCATTAATGTGCGGTGCGGTATTTTGAGTACTGATGAGTAGTAGAGGATTCTAGTCATCATGCAGATTACACATCACCTGATCATTACTAACAAGCGAGAGTGTTTGTGAGTTTACATATGATAATTCGGTCGTTTCCAATGAGAGGTCAATAGCGCAGTGATCAACATGGTTGCTTAATGAAATCGTGGCCGAAGTTTTAGTCCGGACCATAAAAATGATATGCACCACTGGCAAACTCTAATGTGCCCGAAACTCGGGACTACTGCTTCTTTTCGAAAGGGGCCGACAGAAACCGTATGGAGGTGTGACATCTGCGACCAGTCATCGGCTATGTTCAGTATATATAAAAATCAGAATCGCCTACCACTGATCACTGTGTTTCCGTAGATATTGATCAATCCATATTACCTCAATCAACAGTGCACAGATAATTCAAATTTTCCCTGTGTACTGGACAAAGACCACTCGCCATTGATCGAGCTTCATTCATTTGGATAAGGCCACGCGAAGTTCAGCGAGGTGCTTCTGTTCGACAACACAGATATGAACAACAACAAAACAAAATCAACACCAACAAATACGGGAAACTCAACAGCGAAATAATGACGACAACGAATGTGCCAATCACATTTTTATCGACGCACTCTGGTTTTCTTTCTTTTCTCAATTTTCCCCCTGTCAAATTCTCCGGGGTTGTTTCTGTCTCTCTTCCTCCTTGCAAATTTTTCGTTATCTGCTGTCCACTTGCAGATATGGTTGTTTGAATTTTTATTATCATTCGCATTTTGTTATATCACCTGTTTTGATTTTCACGGTCATCTTCTTTCTTGTGTTATCGAAATTTTTATATTTTATCGGTCAATTTCTGTACTTAATCGTCGGTTATTATATCTATTCTCATGCATTTGGCGATGTCTTTTCCTGAAACCGCTTATTTTTCTTGCTAGGTTACTGCATTGGATTTCATTCGTTAATAAATCTCTTTTAATCATCATTTCAACTTTTCTTACACATATATCCCTCTTATACCCCATAATGTAAATACCCCAAAACTTTCTAACTTCTGTTTTTGATGATTATTCGGACGAAAATAACGTTTGTGTTTGTGTGTATTCAGCTGTACAGTATGACCGGTTGGCTTTTGGCAATTGTTTTAATGTTTTCGTAAAATCTTATGCAGTTATATGTGTTGCATTGGGCATTAATATATATGGCATCGATCTACGTATTTTGTCGAAGTTGTTCGTAAGTCACTGGTAAAATTACCCTTTGTAACCATTGTCCGAATTAACTTTATGAACGTGTGCGGCATATCATAAATATATTTATCGTTTATATATGCTTCTTTTAATATATAGAATATTCTATAATATATGAATTGCTGTGCACGACTCCACGAATCCGCTTTTGTAAATCATATGATGCACCCCTTCAATTAGTTTTGGTTTTGTTGAAATCTACTGCGTTACTTTCGAGATTGTATTTTGTTTGATTAATGTTGAAATATGGCCATAACTTTTATTTTCTCTCTTCCGTAGACTGCATTAGGCGTCTTTAGTTTCCCATCAGCGACTGTTACCTTTCATCTTGCTCACATTCAGTCTGAGCACTCTAAACTTTTACGTGTCAAAAGTAAGCATTTCCCTTCCATATTTTTATTAAGTGACTTATAATTGCTACCACTTATTGATGCGCTCACTGCCGTTTTGCTCCGACTCAAGCATTTGCCATTTGTTTGACTGAGCTCAAATCTGTCCTTTAGTTCCACCTCGCTGAGGGGTACTTAGTCGTCCATTTCGTTGTACCCGTACACTTTGTTCAATTTCTGGAGGTACTCCACATTCTAGTTGAGTGATTCAATTTTCTCTTAGATTTATCTCGCCGACACCGTATTGAAACCAGTTTTCAAGTACGCCTTCTCATTAATCACTTTAAGGATGGATTATCTTCTTTGCAGTTGAATTCTGAGAAATCCATCTATTGGATAATCATGTTACGCATAGTTCGGCGTGAACTTGAAATGACAGCGAGTGATTTTTTAACTAGACGATGTTTGCTATCCGCACGCTGATTTACTTGAATCAGCCTAATTGGATGTTGAAAGGAATTCGGCCAATCGACCGGTTCCTTCGGTAGTTCTTATGCTCAGTCTCACTGTGAGAATTCTGGAGACATCCGCGTGCTAGAAATATTAAAAGGAAGGTTATAGAATTGTTTGAACCCGAATATTCAGTTGATTGGTTCGTTCAGAAGAGTGGGAATTAAGCCGCTTTATGACAACCTAGCAGACAAGTGTTTGTGTTCAGTTAATCAAGTCACAGTGTCCTACCTTTTAACATTTAGTCCGTGAAACGTTAGCGACATGCCTTCGTAACACTGACGCTTCTCAACGAATCTGTTCGAAAGTAATCAAATTAAGGGATAGTGATTAGAGGCAACACCACCGTAAATTCTGCAAGTTAGTTCAACGATGTGTATTTTTATCGTAAACGGATAAAAGATCAACTGTCCTAGGGATTTTGAAACACTGGGTTCACTTAAACAACCTCATCAGTACAGCAAGAAAACATGTCCTGGCACGTCAAACTTTCGTTGAACGCACACGTAAACCTGCAGGTTATATATGATAAGCAACTGAAGACAAACACTGCAAGGACACACAGTAATCAGTCTTTTTCTCGTCAACAAGAATCAAACATCAGTTTTACACTTCTTCATACATATTCAGGATCAGGCATGGAGATTGGACATTGCAACGATCAGCCCGTCGTGGAAGGATAGGTAGCTTGCAATATCCGCATTTTTGTAGATTGGCCCTGCCAAAATAAAAGCGTGGTTTAATCAAGGTTTTATTCCGTAGAGCCCCTGGTAATTGCACTCTTAATAAGATGTAGACAGAACAACAGATTCTAAAAGTTACTGGCATATGGATATAATGAAATACTTCATACGTTAGAAGTACACTGTTCATCGCATTGTTCTTTCTGCTTGTGTGAAAATAAAACAGTTTGTGGTGTATCTTAGTCGGATTTTTCGTATCTGCCTGACCAATGCACACATCCGATGATGGTGATGATGCTGGTCGCAGGAACGCGCTATACAGCAGCAATTATCTCTTCGTTTGGGTCAGACCACCGTTGTAACTATGGCGCCATGGTAACTTCAAGATTGCAGTCTTCAACTCAGTCATCCTATATTATACACTGGAAAATGTAGTAACACCATATGCGTTATTATTCGCAGTAAGCGTAGCTACAGATGGAATTCATAAATGGTGTGTACTATCTATAACGTTCACTAGGGGGTTCACAGTACTGAATGTGCAATCAGTCAAATGAGATTACACTTTCTCTTTGGTCATCGAAAGTTTCTGCAACGAGCTTGAGCGTGTCACGTAGTGTCGTTTGTTATGCAGAAAACGTCTTACATTATTCATTGTGAGCAATACCGCGTGGTTCGCTTTGGTAGAAATTCCATAAAATGGAACAATCATATACTAAGTTAAACTGCGCCGTCCAAAAATTACTAAGACTTGGTATTACGCGTATATTCATCAGGTTAAATGTTTTATTGGCATATTATATGTGCATTAGGAAGTTAACACTGCAGAAATCGACTATAGTGGAATATCGGGTTTAATACTGGCCGCCCTCCTGACGAAAATGATGAAGTGGTAAACCATCCCCATGTGATGAAGAAAGAGAACCACACCTTCTACTACGAAGTCTGAATATAATTTGAATTATTTTATACCGCACCACTCCGCACATTCGTTTTTAAGACCATATTAGGTGGTTCGGCTCAGTCTGAACTGCCTTCTTGAGTCACATTACATTAGCTGGCAGCTTGTTAAATCTATTAATGCGGTTGTACATAATTCCAACGAGGTAATACATCTGCGCACTCCACGAAGCTAGGTCGCTTTGACGTGACTGCCGTACTGCAAACTGAGTGGATAGGGGGGGGCAAGTTTATTTCGTGGACTCCAACTATTTTCGAGTCAACTCTCTTCCTGTTTGTTTTTCTTCCTGATCCGAATAAAAGGTGATATGTACATTTCAGTATTATAAACTTCTAGAAGTGAAGGGGGGAACAGCTGTTGTGTCAGTCTTATGGATAACCGTAAATGTTCAATTAGTTATCTTATAAAAAGCATACAGCTATTTCGTTTTTACGGATGCAAATTCATGTCTTCATTTCAACGTTTTTAATTCACATCCGTCGGACAATGTAACACTGTCGTTGTTAAGGCTAGCAGTTCTATTGTAGAGAATTGTCACGTTTCCTGTTTGAAAGCATGGTTTGAATGTTGTCCTTTGTTCTATTCAACCACAGGATAACAGACGACTTTGTACAGTTTTCGTAGTAAGTATTTTGTTCTGGTTTACCACTAGATGATCATAGTCCCTTAACAACTGATGTGTTCACAACTGATCCTTTTGTCTATCTCTACGCAAATAAACGCAACATAATGAGGACTGCCAGTGCTCATGACTGGTTGGTAGTTCGGAATGACATACAAAGTCAAATGAATTTTCAACTCGCAGTGTTCAACGCAGCAGAATAAATGGAATATTTTTCAAAATGTGAACGCAAAATCGTAACACTGGAATATTACCTATTCTGGGCAAAGTGTAGAATGCAGTGAAACCAATCTTACAAGTTATAGGCTGGATGAGAATTTGAAATAGACAAACCTTAACTGATATAACCATGTGTGACTAATGCTCGTACCTTGAAATCAGTTGATAAAAGTCCCATGATGTAATACGAACAGTTTATTGCTGGGCAAAATATAAGAAGCAGTAATGAAGTGTGATTTCCTTCAACAGCATTTTCAAGATGAAATCTTGCTGACATGACATAGCACCAAATAGCACCGCATGGGAGGCATTGATCAAGGTTAAGCTAAACCTTGCTATACGTGGATGAAACTATTTAACTGAAACCTTCGCAGGTTACTTAGAATAAATGGCTACCTACGAAGTACTCGCGTCTTAGTACTACTATACCGTGGCATACTACATGAGGCATATGTTATTAGCGTATTTTTGTAATCACTCACTTCACTGATCATGAACTGGCCGTTTGAAGGAAATTTGGCTTTTTCCTGCGTGCATCATGAATATCAAAGTACACAGTATACTACCGCTCCTAAACACTTCACGTCGCAGACAAGTATGTATGTAAAATGTTTTACAGACATAAAACGTTAAAACCAAATCTACTGTGAATGTGTAATTTGTACACTTTCAGCTGTTTTGCCATAGTGCTTCAACTTACTACTTTCCAGTTAATGGATCCGTATTACGTCTTGCGTATCTCGCACTGAAATACAACCATGCTACTTCAATCAGTAAGACCTAAATGTACGTTTATTTTTGGAATATGAGGTATATGGAGTAGCTGAGTACTTTGTATTAACTTCACACAGGTTGTTATTATGATTCAGACATTCCGAAAGCGGTCATCTAAAGACTAGTCCAAAAGAAAACTTGACAGAGCTGTTGCAATAGCGGCAAAGCATAGTAAGATGATTCTTCAGATAGAGAAGAGTTGATTTCTAGATCAGCAAAAGAAAAGAATAATTTTTTACATTCCAATCAGTTTGCAACACTGGTGGATCTACAATGAACGGGTCGAGTGTGAGTGCTTTAATTGTCAAAAACCAGGGCCCAACTGTAATTAGAGTATGACAATACAGTACAGATTAATCTTCCCAAACAACGTTGTGAAAACCTCAGCTTTTTCACGGAAAATTTGTACAATATGACAATCAATTAACTGCCTTTGATATAGATGAAAGTGCAGTATGTTCATATTTAGTTTATGTAGTTGGACGTTCTGTTCTTTCTGACCTTCTCTTCCTCGAGAAAGATTCCTACATTTGTACAGGTCCACTAACAGACACGTGCTAAGGCAGATGTCGCCTAATTGAACTCCGCAGACCTGCTAAAAAACGAAATCGTCCATTTCATTTTTTCGCTATCTAACCGGGATAGTAGTGGACAAACTGGGAACAGAATAATTCTGGATGTTGAAAGTTCCAGTATTTTGTCTAAGATCTGTCACCTTTTCACCTTTTTTACACTACTTTTCACATCCGTTACATTCAGTGTACGTATGAACTACTTCTTTTCGGTTTGAATCACCACTTACTTCGTACTCGCACGCCTCATCTACTGCTAGCAGGTAGTCGTTATTACAGTGAGCTGACTGCGACAAGAAAGCATTTTTGTACGTAGGAAATGAATTCAACGGACTTCCTCTGTTATTCAAGAGGAACGTCCTTCCAACGTATGACGGAATTAATGTGATGGAATCTAACTTGAACAGTTACTGTAGATTATGTTGCAACACTGTCGATTCATTTCTTGATTCCACTCAACATCGAACAATTTGCACATGTCAACCGGTTGGCATGCACAAATGGGCAACAGCTAAACGCTATTTTCTGTTTTGTAACTCTATCCAGTCGAATTAGTTAGAACAAATCACAGTGACGGGCTGAGCTATTATTACCGACCAGACATTACACCCCTTCTCATAAAGTCCAAACATACCTTAATGAAACGCAGTCATTATTCGCGTACTCGACTCGGAGGGAGCCACTAGGCAGCTTCCAGTTTGCGACCTTAACGAAGTGCAACCAGGTTTTGTGTCCCTAGGTGATATTCATCCATCTGTACAGTACGTAGTGCAATTTCTTTTCTAGTTATCAAGTAATACGCAGTGGGGAGTGGGGCCCAAATACTGTAATTTCCGTTGCAAATCGACACTGGCGTGAACAGTTCGCAGAATGGAATCAGTGAAGATATTGAATAAAACCTAATCCGTCCGAAGGATTAAGTCGTCCTGGTCGTTGTTTTAGCGTCATGAAGGCAGGATCCCACATGTCTACCCATATCATGGAGGGAAATGGTCTCTGAGGATTTTCTCCTTATTACCATATGAAATATAGCGTGTCAAACTAGATTCACCAGTTGTGAATATTTTAACTGCAAATGTTCTATCATACTGTTACTTCAGCATTCCCAGTTACCGTCCTGTGGTCTAGTATTCTAATTCAGACTAGATTCAAAGGGGAAGAATAAAATGTCTGAGATATTCCCGACTTAGTTTGCACTCACCAACTACAGTTAATTGTAAATGGTGAGTAGTAGGAGATTTGGATTTGCATATAGATTGAACATCACCCACAATTGATCGCAGCTGTCGCATTCCCATTGACTTTCCAGTCGGCCCATTTCGAAAAGAAGCACTAGACTCGAGTTTCGCTCTCATTAGAGCTCGTTAGTAGTGCATACCCAAATCCCCTACTACTCATCATTAATCAGATACCGCTCAACAAGTCAATGATTTCTGTGACTTCAACTTGGAGAGAAGTCCTAGTCGAGGGGTCATCGATTGGAGTTAACAAACAGTAACTGTGTCTCCTCGAGACAGGCGATCCGGCAACCTTATCATTACTCACAAGCGAAAGTGGTTGAGTGTTCACATATGATAATCCGGTTCTGCCTAACGTGAGGTCAATGGCACAGTGGTAAACACGGTTGCCTCATGAACAGCATGTCCGTGATTCAAATCCCGGCAGTGGCGCTGATATACAGTTAATTGTATTTTTCTGGTGTACCAGGACACGTCCGAGGAACGCTGGACGTTTCCTGGTTACTGAGGTAAACACTTCTCTACACCAAACCTACACGGTGGATGGGAGAAGAGCCTGCGACACATACATCAGTTAGACAAGACAAGCCGGTAAATATCACTAGACCTGACTAAATGAAAAGAAAACCCACACGAAGTGTAGCTGGCTCATATGTATTACAGTTGATATCAACATACACGCACGCACATTCACCAAAATGACCCGATAAGTTGTACATTTCCGAAGACATCACAAAGCTCAGGCTCCTATGTCTGGCTCATTAGTGTGAAAAATGTAATCGGATGACGAAACCCTTCGACTAGGCTCAGAACATGAACTACCATTGGAGTATGATCATCCTGTCAGTCACTGTTTGGCAGCTGCTGATGCGAGTTTCCTCCAGACAAGGATGTACACACGTTTGTTCCGTCCCTTTACCTATCCTGTAGCTAATAGGCTTTCACCTTCATCGTGGTCCCGCCGAACGTAGAGAGTAGATTGCCACTTCTGAAGGTTGTCAGTCGAGTACTCCGAATTGTCTTAAATGTATTTTCTGACCTGGTCGCACGTTCTCTGGTATCCAGGTAATCTATTTAAATCGTGCTTGGCGTTACATGTTGTGGGAAGACTGTATTCAATATCATGTGTATCTGGCTTCTGAGCAATATTGGACAGGTCTAACCTACACCCATACGTTGGCTAAGTAGTTTAGTTGACAAATCACATACTAGGACTTCTCCAAATATCGCATCTACGAAGATGATCAGTCGAATGAACTCCGTAAGTGTACAATTGGGGTATTCTACCACTGACTTGGACTAACTGTCAAATAGTTTGGCACATGTTACATGCACGGATATCATCCTTTTAAAATAAATCGTAACCGACTAAACCATCAATCTGAGGGGTACTGTGGATAACTATTTCATCACTCGTTCCAAATTTAACAAATGAGTGCCGTGACCATTCCTCGATCGCAACGGCAGTTCATTCACCACAAAGAGAAACATCAGGCAAGTTAACATGAGGGAAGTTGCAACAGTTGTGTTTGTTTCGTTTTGCGGGCTTGTTGCGGCGGATTTCCAATTATCGACTATGTAATAGCGTGTAGTGTGCCGCCATCTTGTTTGACCACATACACTCCCTTCCACTTCTTTTCAGGCCCTCGAACAGACGGGCTGGCCGCTTCTATACACGGGGCTTTGGATGATGACCAACCAGGGCCCGGGGTCAGCGATCAGTGAGCATGAGGCGACTCCTGATTGATGGTTCGTTTCCAGACCGTGGGGTCACCTATATATATATATATACAAGGACACGGTGTGAACTGAATCTCCTTCGGTATCTGTGTTGTGCTAATACACGTTCCTCGTTGCCTTGTGACTTTTCTTTTTGTGTGAGGTAGACCCTATTGTGCTTCGATTACGAACGTTGAACATTGTGTGTTTTACCATTCGTGACTGACTCATTGGAATATTACAACTATTGCTTCCGCTATAAAAGTTATTGTCGGGCTATTCTCATACGTAGATTTCTATCCGGGTGATGCGACTGTGTTTATCGTAAACTCGGGTTTTTACGTTGTATATAACGACAAGCTGCTTTCCAACACCACGCATTCTCATAGAAATGCTAGATCGTACAGCATGATAGTGCATGGCAAAACTTCGGTTTCAAGTATGTTTTTGTTTGATCGTGGACAGCGTGCGTGCTAGTGTAAAAGGTGCGAAGTAAATCCCTATCTGAAATGGATCTATGGTACAACATATTTCATGGATGGTATTAGAAACAAACTGTTTCCAATTCCTAATGGTATTAGGTTCCATGATCTTAAGGCAAAATGGTTGCGCATTCTGACGTCTAATCCAGATCATCCAATGGACAACAACTATGATCAGCAACCAGCGCTGGATCACGCAATTTCAAGAAACTTCGACGTGAGATTGATACAAGATGGCGACTTGCTTCGTTTGAAGGACTAACCGGCTTTTGTGAGTGAAGGCATAACATTTTTTAACCAACCCCTTCCTATTCAGTGGCAAAAAAGAAGAACATCACTTTCATCTATCTTTTTGTGAAAAGAATTCAGACAGAGATAATCATGATTTAAAAATGGTCAAGTTTGTTCCAAAGATGTAAATAAATGTTTTCTTCAGTTTTTACGGAAAGGTGTTGTATAGCAAATTCATTTTGACTCCGCAAGCCTGAGCCGAAACGGGTACAATGAACATCCGTAGAGGTATATTAGTACGAGTAAGCCATTCTCCGAGTGACCGGACGAAAATGAGAACAGGTTAACAAGTAACGGTAGAGATTTACTCCGTTGACAATATCACATAAATTTAGCTGGGTAGAGGGTGAGAAGATTTCATTTGAATGTGTGAAGATATCTGGGAACAGTATAGTTTATTTGAGGTGCAAAATATAGCAACCACACCTGTGAGTGGAGTGATACATGAGATTAACCAAAACGTTCCGTAAAACAGAGTAGGATACACTCGTAGACCCTGTTGACAAAACGTCTGAGATTAACACTCACAGCACACAGCTTTTATAAATACTTCCTACTACAGATGAACAGTGACGCATACGCGCAGCAGCCATTAATTTGGGAACAAAGTAGCTTCGTTTTTGATTGGAAATATCGTCACCATCGCATAATGCGCAGTCGTCCACCGTCGTCAGGACGATTCAGTGTGCCAATCTAGACGTCAAACCTGGTGGTATTTTGTTCACAGTCGTGTACACGTTAAATCTTTTTTGAATAGTACACTTTTCCATTCTTCAGCCGCTCTGCAGCATCAGACAGTTGGCTGCGTATTGTGGTTAACGTCCATCCAAAATATGTTTAAAGAAATCTATTTAAATGAAGTAATGTTAGTCAGTATGGATAGTTGTGTCAGTCTTCTATTTGTAGGTTAGTAATCTACTAAAAAGTGGGAAATCTTTTGAGGTGTGTTTACTCGGCTAACCCTAAAAAACCAATCGGATGTTATCCACTGTTTATCAAGATGTATAAGTCTTGCGTTCAGTTTATGATTGTTCATTGCACTGGCTTATATGCGATATGTGTGATGGTAAAGAATCCCATCTAGTTCCAAACTGTTTAAACCAAGAGCAGACACACCCCCGTTGCAAGGTGTTAATTTTACACGAAATCACAATGAAAGATAACTATATTTCCAGTATGTTTTATAGGTTTTGGACTCTCTTATTACCTCCGATTGATGTTTATTTTGGGAACGAATTTAGCATTAATTTTTCACCGTTCATCGTTCCTTGCTAGATCGCAGGAGTCAACGTCAATGTGAGTCACTTCGCCGAGCACTTCGACACGAGGTATGCAGCGCGGTTTTTATGCTGTTTCTTCCAGCAAGCTATCATATGCACATCTAGTGGCTGCTTTAAGATTATATCATCGAATGTCAGCGCCACCTGTGCTGGTAGTGCATTCTAGCTAACGACTAACACTCTAGTCAGATATAACACAGAGTTGTCTTCCAGGCCTCTGTTTCACAATCGTGGAAGAATGGCCCTAGAATCTATCTTCATTTGCAAAGGGGAAGTCTCGCAGCTCCTCTTCTATGTTACCTCGTAAGAGCCGTAAGATTCTCTGTTTTGTAGGTGTGATGCAGCAAAACTCAGATGTCTTGTTTGTTAGTAGAGTTTGTTACCATGGTACCCCCTGACATTCCTGACATCTCGCAGGTGCAGAAAGAAGCAATTGTGTGGAGTACGACGCAGTCTCCGTTAAACTCCCAATAGTAATATTGTCTAAATTTTGTTACAGTGTACTCGGATTCTTAAAAGTGCAATTAATTGAGGTTAGCCAGTTACAAGTGGTTCAGCTCGGCGTATGAATAATTATAGTTGGTCGGACACAATTTAAGGAGCTACCGGGCATGAAGGTTGATTCGCGTGATTGAGCGCAAGCATACTGTCCAGGGACTGTTTTATTCGGCCCGAATGCCAAAACAAACATTTGCTTCAAGTAAAACCTATTCATTTTTAGAATTTCGGAGGTAGAACAACAGAATGTTAGTAGTGTCTGTCGAATTAATTATGCACAGTTTAAAAATTCAACAAAAATTTCTCGTTAATCACTAGTGAAACAACTGATATTAGTTTGATCTGAAACCATTCTCCCATTTAATCGATCGTGTAGAAATCATTACCTATTGCACTACTAACGGATGTCGCAAAAAGTGCATCTACTGCCTTATTAAACATTAATCTTGATCTCAGCTGACACTCAGTTATAAGGCTTGCATCCGTATATACAAGTGTGCTTGAGATCACGTTGTCAGTTAGCACGAGATAAATTAGTCTATTTCACTGTCACTTTCACATGAAGTGAGAGAAAAGGATTTTTTTCAATCAAGATGATGTAAGGGAAACGGAAACCAGGCTGAAATTTACACTGAAGTAGTCATATTGACAAGCAATGTACAGTTCTTGTCAACGCAAGCATAGATCATATAAATGCGGCAAAAAATTATAACTGGTCGCAAAAATTAACGGCCGATATTCATTCGTTTTCATCATTCTTGTTCAAAATTCCTCCCAAGATAACTTGTCAACGCAGATGTCAGTCGCCAGAACGCCGCGATTTATCATAATTTACTGCTCGAATTTATTGATCTATAACATCTGACACGCGCTACTCATATGTGTGGCTTTTTGAATCGACCACGATCACTTGATGAGCTTCAGTGACTCCACTCTCCAGAATAACAACCAAGAAAGATATACAAATTAGCACATCATAAACAGTGTATCATACAATACGGGTAACTAGAGACGAACAATAGTGTAAGAGCCGGAAGAGGTTAAACACATGACATTTCTTTAAACTCTCCGATATGAATGTGAGACAATTCCGATCACAGCTTGATTACCGCATAAACCTTATGAGCAACGTCATCAAAAGTGTTATATTTCTTGAACAATTAAAAAACGAGGGCGTAGAAAAATGGCACGCGTTTGCATTCTCGCCACGTTTGCACCGGTATGAGAGAAAGTTAATCAATTTTACTACAAGTTTGTGGTTGTGATGGCCTACCTGGGGTTCGGCCATAGGTAGATGGGTGGGCGTGAAGTGTTTAGGTTTCGATCGCACTAAATTAGTGTGGTTTTTGGTACCATGACTATCAGACATACGTATGACATGGTGTTTGCTATCTAATGCAATTTATATACCCCTGAACCATATCTCTAAGGTGAGGCTTGTGATCTCTGGAAGAGCTGTTTTCCCCTGAAACGTAGGCATTGGTCTAGAGTTTGCAAGTGAAAATGTAAACTCAGCATCACCGTGATGTTGTGAAATATATTTTGTTGCAACTAACTTAACGAATTTTTGCATGGAGCATGAACACCTTTGTGCCTAAATTTTCATTTAATATACTGAATGTTTGTAAAGATGATGGGACGGGCCTTCTGTAGTATCCTAGGTCAGTTTATAAACTCGCTTAAAACAATTATTCATTTGTGTTCGACATTCATATCATAGGCCACGGGGTCTCAAGCATCCCCTCTCTCGAGCTAGTCTTCTTTTTTTGGTTGCAGCAAACTGAACGAGTTCACAACTCTTTCAGTCGTGCTCTCTACTGACATTTTGTTCATCCTGAAAATGCTGGCACAGAACGAATGCTGATGATATGATGTGAGATGTTTCCTTGACATTTAACATCAAACTAATGGGGTACATTCGTCGTGAACGTTGCAATAAAGTTTCCATTCTCATGCATGCCACTTGATATTGAAAGTCCAATGGCCTTTTCAATACTTGCACACTGTTATTGTGAAACCCAATTTCACATTTCACGTCACTCTGCTCACATATTTACAGCAGTATGCCTTTATCTTCTAATTTAACGTTACTCGTCTGTTCGCAACGTTTGTGCTTACTGCCAACCGTTTGACGTCAACATTTATTTGTTTCCCATACACTCTGCATCGGTCATAAACAATTTAACTTTATCCAAATTTATTATTTATATTCTGATTCCTACCACAATCTACCACACTTGTTTATATGTGTAAAAATAACGCACTACATACTTTACCGCTGAAATTAACTGGACGGTTTGTCACGTTCCTGCTACACTGTTATATGCGTTTGTAAACCTGGTCGTAAGTTCCTGTACATTTAAACTGTTTATTATTGTAATTGTAGAACCACGTTTGATAACAGTATATATATTTACGTATAGCCTTCTGCCCTCTGCTCATTTCAAGATATATATACATATATCCAGCCCAGACCGTGCGTAAGACTAGGATACCTGAACGCATAATTCGTATCTTCTGACGATTTAACAGTTATGATGCATCGCGTTACCTATTGGCTTAATCGTATCGTCACTGTGTGGCAGAGACTTGTATCTGTTACTTCTCTAGATCTGCCAAGTATGTTTTTCACACCACTCATGTATATTTTCATCGAACGTTCGATGGGGAAAATATGGAGAAACTCATCTTGTTCGTATATTTTATTCATAGTTCGAAACTCAATGAAGCAACTACTTCTTGACCATCATTCGTGTTTCCTCAAGAGTTTGGGTAGTGCGAACTTGATCACTATTGTTTTTGAATAGCCACGTCGGTGAGGTGTAAACTATTTTCCAAAATGCTTCGCCTATCTTTATTCTCTAACTTAGATTAAATTCCAAGCAGAGGATTACCTTGTCTGGTGATGACATACGTTTTCCAGTTGAATTGCACCATACGACGTATTTTTTTTGTCAGTCGGATGTTTGCTGTTTTATTTTATTTCTAGCCGTTTTAGACGAAGTCCGCGAGAAACCTTTCACAGCCGATGTATCCAGATTGTACCTGGAGGAGTTCTAGTGTAATTTGAACGTCATCATTCTGGTGCTTCCTGAGCTTTCACGTTGTTATTCATTTGTGCCTAATATGAAACGAATCATGTCGCGTGCTGACTATTTCAAAGTTCATTAGAAAGTCCCAGTTCTAAAGACGTTGAGCGAGAGATGCATGGAACCGCGTTGGTCGTGTCTATGAGTGATGTTTACATCTCAAAAATCACCATCGATTTTTAAAAATCTTTGAACGAATTATTTGTAATAAAATCTAATTGGCAGACAACCTGTTTTTGGCTGCTCATCATGTGTGTAGAGCGAACCGTTGTCCATGGTGGACTGCGGATTTTTCCATCGGGTTAATTTGAGTCCCAGCAGCCACTGGCCTTGCACAAATATGAACTGATCAACCGAATTCTGGCCAGAGTTAGAAATCGGACCTGTTTAGATTGGCCACTTGGTAACCGGTGATAGAACTGGACACTCAGTGCATATGCGAATCGGTGTACTGGGTCAACGTGGTACTCTAAATTTGAACGCTGAATGGAATTCACCATATCTTCACCCAGCTGCAAGTGACCATGTCCGTGTACTCTCATAGACGGCACCTGGCTTCTTGATACTGACAATGTTCACAAGAATGAGGTCACAAAGTATTCACTTGGGTTTTTCCTCGAAGTTTTGGGTTTGATATGAACGACGTTCATAGCAAAACATATATGTTTAACTTTCTCAGACTGCCATAGGGTGACTACTGTTTCACAAGATTTAGTCTCGTAGGTGGGATAAAAGGGTCAGAAGCATGTTCTAATTCTCCATTTCCAAAACTTTGTTGGTTGCAAGAAAAAACTTCCTCAACAGCTTCGAAACTGATATGCAACTTGTGTCAGTTGGCCACCTAAATTTAACCGCAAACAAAACACTGCTAATTCGGTCCGATCGCTGCTGTGGTTTCATACTGTAGATAAACTTTTATCGCTCATTCGGCCTTCTGATCCTCCCTTAAAATCGGATTAGATGGAACAATACACATGGTATTATCTTTACACCTGTCGTGAGGCGAATGCAAACGTGAAAAGCACGGCTACTTATTCCAAGTGTAGGTGGATTCTGAAATGCGAATATTATTGGCGTATACACTACCAAAATGCTATAAGACGGATAAAAGTAGACGACGTTGATTTACTCCCTAGAAAATTTGGGTGACAAATTTACGTAATTGCAAACGCGGTCACTGATTTCGGTGAAATCCAGTTTACATCAACCAATATCGACTCTTGTGAAACCGTGATCAAGCCATCTCTGAGAGGACTTCATTGCTTCTATGTTATCTTTCTACAGAT
>LUCH01001054.1:2472-33505 GCA_013368495.1 Paragonimus heterotremus
AATTTCAAATTATTTATAAGACACATAATGTATACACATTCCCACCACATCATAAGAAAGAGTTAGGATCGCACATGTGCATAGCGGTATAAAAAGTCTCAACCGATTTGCACAGTTTCGCTAGTTAGGACTGGGTTAAGCGGTTTTTTCTTCTTTCTCACGACGGAGTCGCTCTGGGATGGTAACAGGATGGACACCCTAACAGTATGAAGCCAGCAAGAATGCTACGTCTGCAGGGCATTTGCCATTTGGAGCCCTCCAGTGATTTAGCCTTTACCTGACGGCATAAGGTGTAACACAAGAAGCATTTGAACGACACGTTTAGGTGTGATACAGTATCGGTATTCCTCCTAGGTTAATGAGTGTACAAAGTTGTACATAAAAAGGTAAGAAAAACTGTTCCTGTGCGCTGAGAAATCTTCAAGAAAAGCATCCAGAACGTTCCTAAAATATTAAACCCATTTTCTAAATTCAAATTTACCACTGTTTAGTCCGGCATCTTACTGTCTTTTGTCAATCTTATACACTTAATTCCATTCGATAAATATTGAAATCAGTATGAAATCCCGGTGAGTTTCATTGTTGTCAATCAGTCGTAGATCACACGACCGATGCACACGTCTACGATACGATTGATTATGTAGTTGTCTTGTCTGAAGAAATCTTAAATCAAAATTGAGTGGCTACCGATCAGTATTTTCATCAATTGTTTACATATCGTCTTCTAGTTACAGATGACATTTTCAAAGTGTCGTTTACTATGAAAAAAATGTTTATGTTTCTGTGGTCTGTGCGGGTGCAGCTTTTACCAATAAGTGACTTCAAATTTGAAGTTTTGAATGTAGTTCTTCATGATCGATGATCTCATTGAAGTGTTTATTTGGAAAATCTTACTGTAAAAGTCGTGTAATCACGAATAAATCGAGTTTCAAATGATAGTTACACTCGTGGTTGACATTTCCAAAGCAGAGTAGGTCATTTTCTGCCGCACGGCATAAAGTGAGACGTGTATACGACGGTAACTGTTTCGCCAGTCGGAGTGAAATGGTCGTCGTGGAACAGAATGTATAGTTTAATTTTCAAACTGAAAGGCAAGATTAAAGTCTCTCTAAGATAGAAAAGTTATCCACTGGCTGAAAACTGTTTGCCGTGGAGAATGGATGCTCATTCCCTGTTATCTCACTCGTATATACAATAAACTCGATGATTCGAACAGTTCACGGCATGGAAACCACACTAACGCTATGATAGTGACTGACGTGCTTCAACCGTCCCGAAAAAATCGACATTACCGTAGAAGCAGCAAATATGTGCTTCACTACTCAGTGAAGTCTACTGAAGTTACAGATGTAAACGGCAGAATTGCTGATAATCACGGATTTTCTCCCTCTCAATTTTCCTGGGCATGGTGGTGGGTGGTTGGCATCAGAAATAACAAAATCTCTGGAGAGTTTAGGTAACCGACGAGGTTTACCACACTAGTTACAATTCAGCAGTTTAATTATTTTCAAGAAACTACTCAGAGTCACTATGTTAATCGTGGAAGCCTTCGTCCTGTCTGAATAGCGTCCAAGTTACTAACGGGGCTACTTTATCATTGATTCTGCAGACTCAAAAGCCAGATTTTTGAGAAAAAATCCAGTCGATGATGGACTTTAGAGGGTCACCATTCTTACTGGCAAACGGTAGCAATATTTTTGGACTTGAAAGTCACCTCCGATTTGTTTGATGTTGATGTCTATTTGATCTGTCCTCTTCAAGAATATTTAGCGACAGGCGTGAAGTCATTTGGTTCACTTTGTACACACCCTACAAGCGGAGTTAGAATCCACGGACAATTATCTTGTTCGTTCATTACTTCGGACAGTTTTCACTGGAGTATTCGGCACTCCCCTGTTAACTTTTGAAATAGACGACACTATAGATGTGTCTAGGGATTTTGTTTGTCTTGGTTTAGAGTTGACTCGTAATAAAAAAATACCGACCGCAAATATGTGGATGACATTGACCATTGCAGTCATTCACCTTGCAGTCCATGCTAGGCAAACCGAATGATCGGTTTTAGGTTCAAAGGGTTGACTTAAGACCGGAAGTTTCTCACTCCCAACTTTGTTGCAACGTGTTTGCTCATGATGATAGACCGTGTTACCTTTTTGGGTTGCATCTTCTCATCTAATATTACCGATGAGGTACCAGATAATGACCCATTTTGTCTTTTAATTCGCTTCATCTGTGACGTAGAAGCTTTCGTTTATCACTAAAGTTCATGATGCATTATATTCCTGTACAATCCATTTTTTTTGCGGCCAGGAAGTGCAACCTGCTTGTGACAAAACTATAAGCAGTCCTATGGTTGTTCATTCCTGTCTCCGTCGACTAGTCCGTATCAAGCGGGACGTTCACGCTGTTGACAAGGCCGTTAGCCTGCGGGCGTCCGGAGAATGTCTGTATGCTCAACATGCTCGAAAAATGAGCACCTTGTTATGGTTGCCTCACATACTATGTATGCCAGTTGAGCGGTTGCCACACACTTAGATTACTAACAGATGCATAACTCTACAAGGGATTCAAGAATTATGCCCCGGACTGCATCGTTGTGTGGAGTTGATATGTTTCATGATTGTCCAAATCGCTGATTAACAGCATTACTCGCTATAGCAGCGTGCTGTTGTCAATGGTTTGTCTTCATCCAACACACTGATCTTGTCTACTGTTATTTATTTCAGCTGTTCTTCTTTTTTTCTTTCGATAGGATATTTTTTTAGAACATATATCTCGAGCCATACATCCGATCAGTATAGTAACCTGTTACGTTGAATCGGATGAATGAAAACTACAACAAAAGTGATTATTCGTTTTTCTTTTGGTAAAGGCTTCTATAAATTAGAATGTATAGTGTTTATTGAAAAAAACGAGGAAGCTCCGAAACAACCAAATGGGCTGAAGAGGAGAAAGGGTGAGAGTTTGGTCGAGCTGAATTCTTCTGTGAGGTAATAGGAGCAGCTTAAGTATTCGTGTGTGGAAAATTTCAACATAACCTGAGGTCATCAACCATGAAGAATCTAAAGATACTAACTAATGTCGGGGAAATTCTCCACAAATTTTCCACCCAAAATGCTCACATTGCTCTCAGTGACCTCAACCAGAACAAGGACAGTTCATGTAGTTCCATTTACAAATGTATAAGATTTTCAGGAAATCCATATCTTACTGTTAGGGAATTTATTTGACTGCTTGGGTGGCAGTCACACCCAAATTCTGTAACATCAATCGGTGCTGTTACCAATGATGTATGAATGGGTAACTCTGATTGATTTGTCGGCTGCATGTAATGTTTAATCTTGTCAGTCCAAAAGTGAAAATTTTACTGCTCGCAATGCTGGCACCTGGTTCCACAACTTTGATATCACGACTCTCCACCGGATCGGGTTTGTTGAGAGAGCTCTCTTTTGTAATTGAGGGTCTTTATAAGTTGTATCGTCAGTTATATGTGGCCTTTTCAACTGATTTTTAGCCACGAGCGTCGCCGAACACAAAAACGTTGCTTCAACAATAAGCAGATTAATGGATTTATGCTGGAAGGATATACTTTTTTCTGTACAGTCTTTCCTCAGTGTTTCTCTAGACTTAAGTGTTTAGACACTTTATAAATGTAGACAAACATTTGTGAACTTTTGCAAGAGGTAATTCCTGGGAGAGCTACTGTTGTGCAGCCTTATTTGGTATAAAACTGAGTGAAACAAAGACAACACACAAGCTACTGGACACGATTAAAATTCGTCTCATCATAGCTCTGGCAGAAAATTCTGTAGGTCCCAAAGGCCCAACATGATGGACAAATATGATCTACAAAAGCTGGCGTAATGGTAAACGGTTATCAAATGTTCCACTGCAACCTTACGCCAGTTGACCACGACGTCTGCACCGAATGCATGATTTAACAGACACTCAGTCGATACTATCAGTAAATGGCCACTACCCAAGTCCATACATCTTTAAAGACCGACCAAACAGAATAGACTGGTCGCGGTAATCCAATATTTGATTGTTATTATTCAGACTAATGGTAAGTTTGGCATCTCGTGTTGCTGATTATGACGTTCTGTTGTTCGTCTGACAGTGAGATTGCAAGCGTTTCAACACCAAACCAGTGACATTATCAGTACATAGAGGTTTAAGCATATAAGTTTAAATCGTCAGACCTATACCTCTGTACACCGACGTACCCTTAATATGAGTCCTTTCAATAGCAAATCACATGCAATCTGAATACCACGCTGGTCGAACAACCGGACACGGAAATGTCCGCCTCCCGTACTCTCCAATTAAACACTAATGACACTCGATGCAGTGGTTAGACCAGTTTTACACCTTGATGACCCAATATTAGCTCATGTAAAAAACGTTGCAGTTATTGCTCGCAAATCCCCATGTTGGATCTGTTGAAGTTCGCCTGGTATGTTTGTCATCTTTTGTTCGGTATGATGCGGAGCAATGAATCCGTTGAGGTATGTTTGGTTTGTTTGTAGAAAGCCGATCCTTGATATGCCTTTATTTGTCATTGCTAGGTGTAGTAAACGATCCTGAATTTTGTAACATGACTGCACAAAAACTTTGTTCTTTCCTCCTTTTTAAAACTCTTGTTGCTTATCTGTTAAAACTTCCTTCTTGGTATTGTTTGACACACTTTCACCTTCATCTGTACCCGATTGTTTTACTGAGGTCAATTCCCGTTGATTATTGGCTGTTTGTGAACACGTGCTTAGTTGTCCCATTTTGAACTCCTTTGCTGGATAATTTGTGTACCCGGTTGATTCATATTCAAGGTGAGATAGTACCTTTGTTGTAATTTTATTAAACAGTACCGTATAAATTTCAATCCTTTCGATCGCCTTTTCTGACGTTTTTCTGGACTTGGAAAATAGTTCCGTTAACCCGATCATCTGAATAGGCGTTACTGGAATTTTCGAATTCGCTTTAGTGAGTGAATTACCGTAAATCACCAAGAACGATTTAACACTCCATCTAACAACATCGTCGAAACTATAGAAATATTGACGTTAAACATGCAATATAACCGTGGTTTTTATCACGGCTAACATTAACTGGGTCATCATGATTAAAACAGTACACGCGATGGAACATATATTGATCAGAAATTATTGGGCTGTTCCTTGAACACACAAATCGACCCTTATTCAAAACAACAAGGTGATGTAAAAGTGACCGTTTTCCCAACCCGGTGAATAAATGAGGTCAAGGTTTCATTTTTGTTTACATCTTTGTTGAACAAGACTAACAGCGTGCTTGGCCGAACATTTTCAAGTGAAGAGAAGACTGTCAGTTCTGTCTAGTTGATGGTTTGGCATGAATTGAGCATGTAAACACCTCTGACAAGCCGAGTTATGTAGAGACGTGGGTATTTCTTAGCCGCGCACCGTATGAGTCGTTTCTGACACACTCGGCTAGCGGAAGTTATCAATTTCTGCGCAGTCGGTTTGCCACAAGATAAACGAAAAAAACTTCCATTCATTCCAACAACATACGACACACAGTAACTCTGTTCTTAGTAAGGTTGGCAAATTGTTTGGTTATATTAGTATATACGATATTTTTTTACCTTAAAGTTTCGTTTCGGAGTGCATATGAAACGCTATTCACGTTTATCTTGGATTCAAGTGATCTTTCATGCTAGGCTTTTTCGAAAAGAAACAACAAACTCGAATCTTGCCCTTGTTAGTGCTTATCAGTAGCCCAGATCTCTTAAACTTAACTATGATTTGAAGTGCAATATAGTTTCTCATGAAACGAACTTACTGGTCACGGAGCCGGTGATCTTTTGTTAGGCGAGGTCGAAATACCATATCTGAACGGTCAGTCGCATTTGATCGTGAGCAGTGCTCAGATCATCCAACCCTGAAGAGGGGAGACGCGATAGCTGCAGGATGAACTTTAACCGATAGTCCCGCAGAAATCACTCACAAGTGACGATAAGTGGTCAGAAGACTCCGATCGATATAAATTGTGCACCACTCAAAGTTTACCGCGGCATTCCTATCTAGAACGACCTTCCGGGGCAGTTGTTAGCACAGTTACCTCATCAGTAAAGTGATCGAAGTTTAGCATTCGGCCGTAGCAAGAGAGTGCACCACTGATGAGCTATAAACACATTGGGACTAACGTTTAGTGTTTATTCCATGTGTGGGCTAGCTGAAACGTGCAGTTGAATGCTAGAGCTTTGAGCATATATGTGTGGCATGCAATTTATACTAAGCAAAACCTTGGACTACTGAATAGTAGTATTGTTTACGACGTAAAACAGATTCTCCGTACGAGGAATATATCAATCATTCCAGTGGAAACTTCTGCCATTCTTCAATACCCTTAACACATAAGTAACAGGCAGTTAACGAACAGAAAGAGTGACAAACTGTTGTGCGCTAATGAGATGTTTGCACAGCGTGATCATGTCAGTACCAGGCCTTCTAATTCGCATACTCTCTTATCTCGTTTATGTGGTGTTAGGTAATGCAAACCACACTCGTTAAAACACAACAGACTGTTTGAATCATCCAGGAAAGTCCAGGACAGAATTACTCATCAGACTGTCTCAGATCCATGAACCTACAACTTACTAACGCACAGCTCAACAGAAGACGTCTGATCTTCTTAGATTTCTCACTGTATCATTTTCGAAGGGGACCGAAGCAAATTCTGGTGCACCTAAGTTCCACTACTGACAAACTCCATATATCTATTGGTTTTTGGGAATGATGTGCTGGGTCGGAAAGGGACCAGCATGTTGATGCTGAAACACAATCGAATGAGCCCTGTCGTTATCAGCGACCAACGCAATATGCTTTTTTCACAACCATCTCATTATTTAATTGCCCCAATCAACTTAAACAGTGATAAAACTCTTCTCAAAATGCCTAGAATTCGGACCTTTCTGAGAATTAAACGAGTCAACCTTTCATCTTCCATGTTATAGGAAAGCATACTCATAGATTTATTATTTGGAAATATTTTCCATCATTGCCCTGAACACTTTTCACTACATGACTTCAGTTTTGGGGTATGTGGAAAACCAACCAGTTTTATCATGGTCAGTTTTGTTCCTAAAACTGATATCCTTTACAGTTTTCTACAATACGCGTAACTTACTGCATATCCGATGTGACCCATACTTCAGCTGCTTCTCTACTCGAGGGACGAAAGCTGATGCTATTTTTTTTTGTCAAAGTTTTAACAGTCATCTTCTGCTTGCTGGAAAATTAGTTTGTTCAAGTTGCCTTCCAGCCCCCAAGCTTGTTTTTAGAGGTCATTGCACCGCATACCGTTATGCTTTTGCTACGCGCCTTGAATAACCACTACGGTTCAGTTCATTCTACGTACAGCAGTGTTGACATAGCATTTTCTTTCTTTTGTGCACACCTATATTCTATTGGCGTTCTAAATTTTCTCTTCTCTTCAAGGCATTCAGTTTATCTATTTTGCTGATTTTCAAACAACTGCTGAACTCATTGCTGATTTATCTGTTCGACTCTGATAACCGGTTTCAATTTTACTGGTGAGTAGTAGGGGATTTGGTCTATTTCAAATTGAACACCACCCACAATTGATCGCAGCTGTCGCATTCCTATAGACTTTCCAGTCGGCCCCTTTCGAAAAGAATCACTAGACTCGAGTTTCGTTCTCATTAGAGCTCGTCAGTAGTGCATATCATCGCCACTGTCGGGACTTGAACCACGGTCACGCTGTTCATGAGGCAACCTTGTTTACCACTGCGCCACTGAACTCACGTTAGGCACGACCGAATTATCATATGTGAACGCTCAATCACTTTCTCTTGTGAGTAATGATCAGGTTGCCCGATTGCCTCGAGAGGAGACACAGTTACTATCTGTTACCTCAATCGATGACCCCTCGACTAGGACTTCTCTCCAAGTTGAAATCACAGAAATCATTGACTTGAGCGATATTTGATTACTGGTGAGTGGTAGGGGATTTGGTTTATTTCAAATTGAACACCATCCACAATTGATCGCAGCTGTCGCGAAACTCGAGTCCAGTGCTTCTTTTCGAGAGGGGCCGACTGAAAAGTCTGTGGGAATGCGACAGCTGGTTTCAATTTTATCATTCCATGTCAGATACATCTGGGTTGATCCAACTTATCAGTCAGTAACCACATCTATGATGTATTCTTATGTGCTATCGTCGGGGTCACAACCCAAAATGAATAAGTAATAGCCACACGGTGTGTGAGATCATCGTCATGTTTCATTGTCCAGATTAAAGGTGCTGTCATCTGGTTATTCACTTTAACTCTAACGGAGCCGAAACTTGTGTTTGATTACACACGATTCAAGGGTAGGCTTACCTGTACACGTGGACAGCTAGAATGTATCTAGTGTTGAGATGAATTCTACTCTTGTTGTTCACACATGATTCCAACCGACCTCTAAGCTTCACAAACGTGACAGCTAGATTGACAAACATGAGATATAACAGTGACTGTGATACCAATTTCTATAGTTGTGATCACCTTAGAAAGAATGCGTACTAAAAATTCGTAGTATTTACAGAATTCGTTCGAGTTCTCAAAAGTTGTCAGCATTTGTGGATTGGTCTTCATAAAAGACTTAGTTGTAGGGGGAGTATTATATATATATATATATAAAAGGCGAACACAGAGTAGTAGATATTTATTATGACGTTTCATATCCACACTAGAATATATATATATGTGTATATACCATAATTGCTAGTCTCTCAGTTTTGTAGCCGGTGCGTATGAGTCATATAACTTGAACATCATTTATATTGAATTCTTATGCAGATAAATTTACGACGTAGGCCCCTTAGGATAGCAGACACATTCAGGTGTCGCCCTCGGTAGAGCTTATCAGTGTTGTACATCCTTGCCGCGACCAACAGATGACTTTCAGCTTGCGTTGTTAAGAGGCAACCGTAGGCATAACCATCTTATTATATCCACTACCTCAGTCAGACCAAATTGTGAATAATGATCAGATTGTTTAATCGCACCGAGAGCAGAAACAGTAGCTATTCTGTTCATTTCGGTCAATGATCCTGCAACTAGGGCGTCTCTTTGTCAAATCACTGGAACTACTGAGCGACCTGAAAGTTTTGTGCTACTTCAACTTTAATATTAATGCGAGGGTTGTGATCGATTATAAGTGATATTCAGTTTCTATTGGCCTACGTCACGTAGGACTCATTGGTAGTATTGTACGATGTGCGCACCCCCTCTTACGCAGCGTCAAGAATATGTTCCATCTGGAGGTTACTGGCCAACGAGGCATTGTTAGAATGTTATCGGAAACCGAAGTAAACTGGTCCTTGTAGATACATCGGCTTCGTGAGAATGTAAGCTGTTTCATAAAGGTGATAATTTGATGAGGACATTTGTCGTGATGATCAGTGCCAGTCTGAAACGAGCGGATAATCTAGTAGGGCTAGCCCCCTCTTACAGACCACCCGTTGGTCACCACCCCAAGTAAAAACAATGCTCTCTGTAAGTGATTACAAACACCAGTTTTCCTACAGTCAAGGGAACGTTCACATCGATAAATCAGAAAGAACGTTTGGAACCAGGGCAACACAACATATGTTCCAATGACTATGGGATGGGTTAATATGACAGCTTTTGAACACGATTCGCAGAACACTAATGTTGTGCATCGGCACCTGTTGCGTTGACGGGTGCTCACAGCACACACACCTGCTGTAAGACTGTTGATAGACCCTTGGCTGTCTATACCGTCAACTCAAACTGGCCATACTTTGTTTGCTATGAGTCTACGTGTGAATACTGTTCAAGAGCCTGATAGATCTGAATGTTTATCACTTCCCCTAGAACTTTATGCCACGTTATAGCATTAGGTGCAGGTTTACAATAGGCGAACTAATATGTTAGTCTGCCTTCTGATTGCTTATTCAAATAACTTATTGTATTGGAGGACGCAATTTTGATACTAAAATGCGCGTTTTTGTTTTGTAACTGCAATTAAAAATGGGAGCAATCTGGCCTTGTCTTCATGCTGTTCTCTTACGATCTTTTCGCCGACTGACAAAATTGGAGGAGATTTATGGATAGTTGAGAATGACTTCGCAACTCAGTGCATTCGTTTACTTTTGAATTTTGTAAGATGATCAACCTTTAATTTGCCGTACTTTGGGGGATCTAACTACTGGCCTTCTTGGTGTACTGTATCCCAAGATACATATACGTATGCACATGTATGTATGCTCTGCTGTCCGTGAGATTATACAGTGGTAGGTATTGAAAATGAATCAGCAGTACACAGTTATTGTCGTGAACAGAAGGATTTGATTGCTGTAAATTGGAAGTCACTCACCTAAGACCGCAGCTTTCGTATTCAGGTTGAAAAGAAACAGTAAACTTGTCTTGCTCCTGTCTGAACCATTATGTAACGTCAATTCTTGCTCTGACGGATGTATACGTGCACGTAAGACAATGGGATTGGAAATTCACTTAAATGTGAATTAATGGACGCATCATACTTGTCTTATAATGATGGTAGACCAGTCCTCTAGAGACGATTGATCACCCGGCGCACATTTCAAAATCTGTTGTACATAATTAGCGCTAGAATTAAGGTCAGTAATTTCTTGCACAGTGACTCTTTAAAATGCTAACTTTAATAACAACTCTAAAATGAAAAGTGAGTAGTATTCAACTTGCGACAACATACTGAAACTTTGAAACGACAAAGTATTAGTCATCCAAGTCATGGTGTAGCAAACAACCTCGTTTACGGTTATTCGTAATCATGCCAAACAAAAGGTGTATATTACAACTCGACTACGCTATGATAGTACGAAAGAAAAACAGAACAACGGCAGGGTTATTTGTTTCTCCTTTTAACTTTGCTTGCCGTTGTTTGTTTACAGGCTACTGGTTTCAGTCAGACGTTTTCTGTCAGAATTTTTTTTCACTATCGTATCAAACAATCAGTGTGTTGTGATCTGTAGCATGCCATAGTTCGTCCGATGAGCCTTCTGTTCAAACGGGATATAAACTGGTCTAATTCATGTTACCGCTACTTGACGAATGAGTTGTGACAGAACTGATGGGTATAACAGTCCCAATTAGAGCATACAGGTGAATGTCTCCCAATGTTTAAGAATTTTGTTAGTATGTTGCGGACGTACCTCAATTGTGGGTAGCTCAACGAGCAGCTTCATATGAACGTAATATTTGACCGCAGAACTAGTACTCTGGTAGACTGCCCAGCTTTCTGATTTCAAAAAATAACAGCAGATCGGAATTTCATCAAAACTAATCAATACTGTCTATCATCATCATCACCACGGAACTGTGAACTCCTACTCACGTTCATATGAGGCAGCCTCAAAAATCAGTGTGTCTTATGCTACAAATCAGACATAACTTTACCATATCTAAGCTGAGAGACATTTACCAGTAGGTTTCCTCGTTTTGTTCAACTAATGTTGTGAATTCATTTTAAATAAGAACTGTCAGTCTTGTGATCATCGGCCAGAGTCAAAAGTATAGTTACATTGTCTTTGTTCGGGACAAGCAGACAACCTGAGCAACCCGTGCAAGCAAATGTAACCGGGTATGTAGACATGATAATTATGTCATGCCACTGTGAGGTCAGTGACACAGTGTAAACACTTTTAAGTGCACGATGGGAATTCAACCAGTAACTGGTACCAAAACGAAGAGTTTAAGAATTCGCTTCTTGAGCTAACGAATTCAAATGTTGATAAGTGTAGTGAAAATGAGCGATCGTAATATACTACTCATACCACTGCTATTCAGTAGCAGGACCGGAGCATATATTTTGACACCGAACAAAAATGCACGAAGAAACATTGGAGTGCACCATCCCCCAAAATGGTTCTTGGTACTTAAATGAACTGAGCATTGGCATCTGCAGCAATCGAGACGGTCTGGATTGAGTACAATATGCAAATGAGTGCTATTTTTTATTGCCCTGTTTAAGCGCCTAAATCATTTGTTGCTTTCGCGAGTAACTGACCGTTGTGCCATTTGCATTCTTGGTTCACAGCATTTGGTGCTGTGACCAGGATTGGAAGATGAAGATCCCGTGTCCGCAGCCGTTCGAGGATAAGGACCTCCGGAGCTTCCTGGGGGATTTCAAGGACGTGACGGAGACGCTCGGAGTTAAGACCGACCGGGCAAATCTGGTGGCTCTGCAGATGCTGCTCAAGAGCAGGGCGAAGGCGGAGCTGAATACGGCGCGGAGGGCTCTGCGAAGCTGGAGTGGGCCGCCGCGAAGAGGGCGCTGATCGCTGGGTTCGGCAGCCCCGCCGACTGCCAGCAGGCAATGCGGGCGGTCGCTTCACCATCTGTTTTGAGCCAAGAACGCGGATGACACATGGGTTATTTATTCAAGAAAGCAACACACGGCTTAAGCGCTCAGACAGGACAATAAACAAAAGCACTCATTTGCATACGGTACTGGGCCCAGAACGTCACGGTTGCCACAGACCTTATTGCTCAGTTTCTTTACGTACCAGGAACCATTCCATAAGATGATGCACTCCGATGTTTCTTCCTGTATTTCACCTGCGGCCACTACGGTGTCGGAATATACGCTCTGATCCTACTACTGAATAACAATCGTGTGAGTAGTATATTGCGATAGCTCATCCTCACTACATAAGGTGTAAATGATTTGGTCGACATAAATTTGACAACACCTATGGCTGCTATCAGTCCTCATGTTCAAATGGACATAACAGACAGCCTTTTCTAAAAGTTTTCCTCTGATAAAGCTCGTTACTAGTGCAATGGTAAACATTGAATTCCATCTGAATTCGGTTTGATTGGAGAATTGCATCTTTAAACTCTTCGGTTTGATTGCGTCGTTAACTGTTTAACTTGGTATCGGTATTTTATTTCGTCATCTGGCCACGCAAGCAGCAATTATGGCACGTCGGACCTCTCCATCTTTCTTACAGCATTGATGGGAAGCCGTTTCCTTCAAAGTACTACAAAATTTTTACAGTGGGTTCATTACATAATTAACAACTCGGCTGAGACAATTGACATCGACTTGAGTTCCTATGGGAATCCTTATTTACTTACCTCTGTAACCGATCTTTGAACACCTCAATAAAACATCTTGGTGTGATCGAACGTATCTGGTTATGCCAGTCACAATAACACACAAACATTCTATTCGAAAATATACAAAGCAGCCATTTCACCTACCCTCGATACTACTTAAAAGTTTTCATAACTGTCAATAACAACCACATCATTTAGACCGTAAAACGATAGCATAGTGTTCCAGTTAGTGGTCGCTGCAACGCAGATTCTCTCATTTTTTGGTTAGGTTGTTCAACTTAACAACACCTGTAAAGTGTGACGATCGCTTTTCTTTTCCTAGACCAGTCACATAACATTTTATATTATATATACATATGTTTACGAGTACCGGTCACCTCCAACCGCGTAAGTCTATGTGCAATTTTTGGAAACTGAAAAACCAGGAAAAAAGCCTAAAATTATGCGTTCAATTTTCTACGGCGTGTTCCTTTGCATATTTTTTTTTCGGCGGGAATCCACGAACGTCATCAGGACTGAACAACAAGTTTAGTTTGCAATTACTGTCACGTTGAACGTGTGTTTGTGAATTTGTTTCTGTTTGCCCAATCCATAGTTATCCCATAGGAAAGAGAAGTCCCGTTTGGCAGCTTGTGTGTATGCTAATTAGTCAACGTGACTGCAAATGATTGCTTTTCAATGATCACGTGAACTGACTTGAAAATCTCTTATGTCGAGTCTATTTTGGCCAAATCCCAGACGAGAGAAAGTAGTCGTATATTTTATTTGCATAGTCGGTCCGTCTTTCAAGTGATCGATTTTGGACTATAATTATAATAAAACCAGTCGTTTAGAAGAACTTTGGCTCTAAGGTTTTTTGTAAACAAATTTTTGTAAACAAATAAAGATAATGAACTTTCATGGGGTAACATGCTGTGGAATGTATGTTACTGTTTCATCGGTAGAGATGTTTCATCCAGATAGACAGAAAATGTCGATCTCATGGGACACGATCGATGCGCTTGCGACACAGTGTGCAGGAGAGCTGTACTTTACAAACACTGTACTGTAGACCTTCTAAAAAGAATCGCACTATCGATCAATCCATGCTCATTGCTTGTTGTATCTAGTGTGATTTCAATGTGCACCAGATCAGATCGTACGGCGAGGTAGACAGTATTCAGACCTACAAGTAATTAAGATAATCAGATAGAAAACAATAATAGTAATTAGGTGACACCTCAACATCATGCAATTGCCATCGTGCGACATGTTTGCACATGGATTGCGACACTATCACAGGGTCTGAATCCAAATGCTAGCGAAATAACAACTGTTGGAATCCAGGAATTCCGGATAATAATGCAATCACCGTCTTATCTTTGCTGATCACCGTGTTAGGCAGTGAAATGTGAGAATGGAGACTGTTTTAAGGTATTTCGTTCAGTTGGTCCACTCTTTCGGTGACCTCCAAAATGCTGTTCAAGCGTGATCTGCGTCTCTTTGTTCCCCCCACTCCTCAAAATGGACTTTAGCTTATAACCTAATTGCAGCACTTGTCTCAGTAGTTTCAGGCGTTTGGATCTGGTTTAGTTTGAACTTTACTAATTCAAGTCCACGTACATCTCAGACGTATTGGGACTGGTGTACTTTTCGCTTGGCTCAGAGAATAAAACCTCAGTGAACTACGTTCATTCTTCAAGTCACCAAAACAAGCAGTAGATTGAGCTCCTGATTTGGATTTTCATTTACTAGAGAGACGTGAAAAGAGTGTAAATGAATGACTTTATGTAGTTTAATGACTGATCGGCGGTAGATGTGCTGACACGTCGAATTTTGTCTGGCAATACTTTGTCGCCGGTTACTCCTGCGAAAACTGTCCCCGTTTGATTCCCCCAAAACCGTTTTGCGCAAGATCCTGGAGAGTTTGTTTTCTCGAGAATTGCCCAATGTGATTTGCTTATTTATGTTATAAAAACCGTTGTTCGAGGTAGGCGTCGTTCTCCGGGGGTTACCTTTTTGGTGGTAGTTTTGTCTCTTTTATTCGGTCTGTTAAGTGGAATGCAGGCATGTGTTAGCGCGGTATAAATATATCAAAAATAGTTGACCTTTATAGAGACTGGAGTAAGCTGCTTTAGTCCAACTGTCATAGCAAACTTATTTTTGATCAACATACATTTTGCGTAAGTATAGATCGATAGGAAGCAGAAATCATTGAAGTTTTCTATTTATCCATTGGTTCAAATCATCGAGCTAAGGAAATTACAAGGCAAGAAAGTTCGAACAACCAGCGTGTTCAGTAATAACTCTCAGACTGGACGTTCTCAAACGAAGATTTTAAGAAACAGAGGGAGCAATCCATAGCAGAATCTGTCATTCAGTCATATCAAGGCAACTCATCTAGACAGTCACATGTAGGAAGCAACAAGAAACAAGAATATGAAATTAATTGGCCGCTTAATGTGTTCAGTCAATTGGGTAACATATTAACCGTGGTAGTTTGGTAATCGTGCCGTCAGTCATTACAAACCCAACTGTACTGACATTCAACAAGATGGTGGTGGTCAAACAATGTTGATCGACTTTGTGTATACGAGTTTATTGACACAAGCTTTCTGTTTGTGTTGGAGTTGGCTTATTAATTTTAGCAGCTTAAAAGGGTTACCTATAATTCGCAAATATGTTACATTTGAAAGTGTTTTTTTCTACATGGTCGATGAGGTCAAACGAGATATTGATATTTTGCCGTGTAATATCTACTTATTGTTCAGGCTACTTGACACATGAAACCCTCTGTTCCAAACGGTGAGTACCCAGATCATCCCGGTCGACTAACATGAACAGTTCATTCTGGAACATTTTATTCAGGTGCGGGTTTATCTGAGATATTCCATCTAAGGTCTAGTTTATCCAAAAATACACACTTCATCCATTATTAAAAAATGAACATTCTGTTCAGTCCAAATAATATAATTGAACAACGGTTGCAGCCATCCTGGAACTGTGTCTGTTCACATTCAGCTGCCTCTTTCATCCGACTACTGTTCCCTGAGCCGCGAAATGTATTGGCTTCTGTGTTTGTTTAAAATTATCTCTCTGGGTTTCCAGATAATGTGCTGCATGCGTAATGTACATTTTTGAGTGTATCTGTAAATAAGGGTCAGAGTAGTCGTCAGTAGACGAAGTGCAGCTAGATGTACACATTATCAGTGAGATTTCTTGGAGATGGATCAAAACCAGTGTTGTGTTCATTCAGTAGAGCAATACATAGGTTATGCGTTTCAACATGACAACAAACAAAAACACTCATCTGCGTACTGTACTGGGCCCAAAAAGCCGCGACTGCCAAAAACGCCAGTGCTCAGTTCCTTCACGTACCAAGAACCATTTCATGCGATACTGCACTCCGACGTTTCTTGTATTTTTCCTACGGCTACTTCAGCGTCAAAATATATGCTCTGGCCCAACTACTGAATAGCAGCGGTGTGAGTAGTGTGGTATGATCGCTCGTTCTCACTACACTAGTATGCAGGAATTAGGGAATTTTGATTGGGTTCCTTATTTTTTCGTACCTATTGTATATTTTAGAAAGATTTATCTCGGTGTGTATTATTCCGGATTGAGTTTTACGTGAACGAGATTGACTCAGTATGAATTATCATAGAACCTTTTCAAATAAGGGGACAGTCCACTATGAATCAACGCTTCGCACCAGCTTCACTTTTCATGGATACTGTTACTTTACACTGATTCACCTCCTACCTCTTGGTAAGGAGAACACCGTAGGTTGTGAATTGTGCATCACATTTTTGGAAGTTAATGCCGCTGTTGTTTTACATGTTTTGCGATAACGATTTCCTTTTATCCTTTTCCTCAATGTACAAAGGATCGCATGGATATCATAAACGAGGCAGAACAGTGCGATAGGTTGAATGAATCTCATCAATCTCATCGTAGCGTTCGGAACTTCATATAAATTAGTTGAGTTTTATGTAACAACTAACCACGATTTAGGTACTAAGAGTTCTGATATTCTTTCTCTAAATGATTGCGGCGATAAAACCTTCCCTATGTTAAGGAAGAAAAGGTTGTCACTTTTTAGTTACCAGGCTAATCAGTTTGTCTCACGCGATTACCGACTGATTTATACACTCTGTCGAAATTAAAGCTGATTACCCCGCCACCTAACCACCCTCCCCATCCGGATTATTTATCGCCTATGACGCAGTCTTGTTTTTGTTACCCTGAGAACAATACCGCTTACATCGGTCAGAACTACTGAGGAACCAAACACAATATTCAAGTCAACAACAATTTAAGATCCAGACTTTACAACGTTTCTTTCAGGTTACTAGTGTGAACTGGATATCCGGCGAACGAGCTTAAATCAAATAGGCAATAACACGAAGGCATTAAAAAGATGGTTGTCAGATCATTTTGGCATAGCGTGCGAATGAGTAACCTGTAATGTTCGAACGACATACTTGGACATACTTGACATAGTTTGTTCAACTAATCAGCGGCTAGACAGATCTGTGATTTTTTAGGGAATTACTTAAAAGCTGTCTATGAACTCCGTGACTTTTCGGTTGAGTTTCAATGAGCAGGTATCGCATACCAGATTGAGGTTTTAGTGATCATTGAAATGGCTGCTTAGAAACGTTATTCGATATAGTGGTGGGACATGACTTATGACAGGTCTGTAACCGTGTGTTTATTGACTCTTGGTTGCATTTTGCCGGACTCGTTGATCACATCTCTTCTGGCAGTGGTTTTGACAAGAATTTCCACGTCACTGTTGTGATGAGTTGCGGCTCCGACTACAACAACAACCGGTCAAACTCATGGTTGTTCACCGGCTAAGGTGTACGTATGCTATACCTTGTGTCCTCCTTTTAGCGTGGAAATAGTCCTGCGGCAATATCTCAGACAGCAGTATCACAAACAGAGGAAACTAAATCATTTCCTGTTCCAGCTACCAGTGAAGTCGACTTGTTCGCAACCCCCGATCAGTAATCTGAGAATTGGTTAATTTTGAGTTAAAACTCATTCACAGTTGACTACAGCCTTCATATTCGGATGTAACTTCCGGTCAACCTGTTCCAAAAGGGAGCGCTAGACTGCAGTTTCGCTCACGTTAGAGTCCGTCAGTAGCGCATATCCTTACTACAACCGGGGCTAGAACTCCGGCTCCGCTTTCAGGAGGTAACCATGTTGACCACTGCGCCACTGACCTCACAATGACCACAATTGGATTATAGTGTCTGGAAGGTCAGCCACTTGTGTTTCTAAAAGCTGCTGAGTTTGTCAAATCGCTTGAAGCGAAGACACATTTACTGGCTGACATCTTCAGTCACTGACTGCAAGCTAGAATTCCTAAATTACTGACCAACCTTCTTTCTGCAAGAGATCGAGTGATTGATTAACCCTAATAGGAAAACATTTAAGCATAAGTGAGAACCAATGGTTTATTGCAATTTCAAGATGACGATGGTAATAGTACTAATGAATACGAATGCTACATCCAGATGTGAGTGATGTTCAATTCAAATTGATTTAGACTGTTTTGATGGGCCAGTGAATGACGCTACTATTCTCAGCATACCTAGTATTGATCCTACAATTCATGTCCACGTGACCCACAGCACCCTAAGTCCATAGAGATACCGAACCCAAGATAATACCACGGTTTATGTTGTGAATCCGTATAAAGGCTAATTTCTCTTCAGAAACACCACGGTAAATTTCGGCTGCTGTAAACACTCATTATGACCTACATATTCGAAATATATCTCGTCATTTACAATTACACTGGACGTTCGCAGCATACAATGCAAATTTATCAGGTACATGGGAAAACGCGAATACCATTTACAGATGTTATCTTGAAGGCTTCAACATTATTGAAAATTTGGTTGATTCATACCAGTCCATTCACCCACGTCCCTCCAAAAATTACGTGACCGCTAACAATTCGTTGATACGTTCATGTCATTCAAAATTTTATTAATGCTCAAGTCTACCTGCTTTGATTTTTTAGCTGACAAACCCACCAACTCTTCACTGTATACTTTCGATTACACCGAACTCCCCAGTTCATATTTTGAGTTGTCAACGCCTCAAAACAGAGTTATGTAAGTGACGAGATTAAACTTTTTGTCTTACAGAACGTTAAGTTTTCCATCTGTAATTATTATGGAAATGGAGGTCGCAATAACTGTAATCAGATCCGCTTGACGAACAAGTTTTAATATGCTTATGCCCTTCGAAAATTTATAGAAGGATTTTAAAATAACCAAGAAAGTGAAATAAACAGTGGCTGTAAATATGTTTATTAGTTTGTAAGCTTCTCACTCAACGGTAATTGACAAAGCTGCAACTGTGAGCGGTTTAATTGTTAGCGGTTGTCAAGCATAGCTGAGCTTCTGTTGTGTGTGGAGTTTTAACAAAGCCCCCGTTCCGCAACGCGACTTACTTAGAACTTATTATGTCCAAATTCGATATTGCATCTTGTGGAAACGCAACTGAAAAATGTGTCACTATAAACCATGAATGATAGAATATTGTGGTTTTACTAAAATGGCGTACCCTTCTCGTTTTGCTGGTGGTTGGTCGAATCAATCCTCGATATCTCATTTTATTAAACTGACTGATCCATTTTATGTTTCAAAGGTGATTACAAAAAACACCAATACATGTTTTCTCTATAGAATCAGCTCTAAAAATTTATAAACATTGCTTAACCGAAAAGAACAAACAGACCTTTTTAAGGTCGTGCGTACATGTCCGACCCAGGGGATTGACGCTTCAGGTTATCTCCCTAGTCGAGCATGTTCTACTACCATACATGTTGTGCATTCAAAAGCCACTTTTATTAAAGTTCACTGGGCCATTCTGTATTGACCGTGACTGTCCGCAACTGTGCATAAAAGCAGCTGGCTAACCTTAGAAAAGGTGAACTGTTCACATGGCTTTCGACGTTCCGGTCGAATTGACTTTGATCTTATTTCGATTGGTCTCAGTCTTGATATACTTGCCCTCGTTATCAAACAAACCGTTAGACGTATTAACGAAAAATGTTTGTTAATTTTCTGTGATATTGCCCACCTGTACGTAATGTACAAGAACGAACTTGACAGACACTTGAACAATTGGTGACTGAGTTGGTACTGGATTTGGTAAGTAGTATCCCTGCAGTGTAGTTGAGCGATCGTATTATACTACTCATACCGCGGCTATTCAGTAGCAGGTGCAGGGCATATTTTTTGACACCGTACAAGCCACAAGAAGGCTGTAGGAAGGATCATCGAAGTGCAGCATCACCCATAACGGTCCTTGCTACTTAAAGAAATTGAGCATTGACGTCTGTGGCAGCCGAGACGGTCTGAAACCGAATACCGCGTGCAAATAAGTGTTTTTGTGTCAGGTCTTGTTGAACTGCTTAGCCCATGTATTGCTTTGTCGAATAAACAATCCTTGTGTCATCCGCGTTCTTGGATCATAATATCCTTTCCTAGTACCTGTTAAAAAGAAAGAGAACTGTCAGTCATCATTTCGGTTAGACTTCACTGTCATTCAACGCCAGATTGTACAATTTGAATAAATCTTTTTATTTCGTCCGCTCCGACAAGAGACGACTTTGGTTTGAATTCAGTAGTACACTTAATTAGGTTGACCACTAATTGACCAGGTGAGGCAAGCATATGTGGTTGTTATCACCATTGCGTTGATTTCTCACTGGACATAACAGTACTGCCTGATTGGAACAGGTTATACGTAGCGCCTCTGTCATCCAGTTGTTTCCAGTGGACATATTATGTTGGCCCAAATTCCGTAATCATTCGCTAGCAGTTCAACTGAAGCGGATTCCATATTCCCAGATGTTTGTAGTCAGCAATGAGTATTGGAAACTCAACAGTGAGAGGGTAAAAACCATGTTTTACTTAGCCGTCAGTGAAGAGGTTCTCCTTAAAAATGAACAATTTTATTTGGTTGTGGTTCTTCTGTCCTTACAAAAAGGTACAACCAGCCTGAGAAGCTTATGGGAACTCGAAATCTTTTGGAGTTATACGACTGAGCTAGATCAGCTGCTACTGTCGGAGGTCTCCGTCCACTCGATGAAGAGGACACAGAGTACGTTGATTTACTCATAACATCTCTCTGCAGTTAACGGAGATAGAGTATACCAGCGAGTTCATTCCAGTTGTTAGATGACATCGTAATTCCAGATATATGTTATCTGCAACTAGTGGTGGTTTGTCGGAGCAACAAAAAACAGTATCAAAGAAGATCCGTGGGTATTTTTGTCATTGCTGTTGTTATCCACTTCGTTTTAACAAACAGCGAAATGCATGGCATGATACCAACCCTTATATCTGCCACTCACAGAAGAGCAGTTGGAGATGTGCAAGGATGGAGACTGTGATTGTTTCTGGTAGTATAATCTCATATCCTGGGGGTTTGCATAGGTCACGTCACTCAACGACCAGCTGTCTTCTTGGCTTGCGAGTTCGTGTTATTTTGAATGCATCAATTGAGAGAACTCGTTCTGTCTTCTGTAAACAGCCACTTCCTTTTTCAACTAGACCTGTGGCCGGAATGGTGCAATCTTTTTAAATGAAGGTCGGACAACTGTCATAGTGTCCTCATGTGTAACGGAAATGATGCTGACAGAATGAGTGGTTTACGAAGTGTTAACTAGTACCCGCTCATACAACATTTTTCAGGTAGATGGCGGGAGTTTCGTACTTCGTCAGGGGGCGTTCTTTTAGGAAACGATTTTAATCCACAAATGCTTCTCACTTTGCCTCAATGACAATCTAACTCGGTTATGTCAGCTTCAAACCGGTTGCGGTCCTTCTTCAATCTTTTGACAGTGCGGTCTGCGACTGTCTCACAAACAGCAATATAAATTTCGTTCAACCACATCCAGGCAATCTTTCTATCAGTTTTTGGACAGTTCAAGAATTTGTGTTCAGGCGACAATATGTAATAAGCACGTTTGTTTGTTCAGGTGCTAAGTTCGTTTTGGAAGGGGTAGACTGTTTTGTCAACCAAAGAATGGTTGATAATACACAGATGGGACAGCTGAGGATGAGGTATGCGTAACTGGAGTCTGATCTTCTGATGACAACAAAACCTAGTTGGCGTCGGTGACGAGGTACGGAGTGCATGCACATATATATATAAATCAATGTGTTTTAGTCACAGAGAGCACGTCATGATTCTAAGGCTGAAGTACTAGATGATTTTAGACACTCCAACTTTGTTCATTCTTCCACCGTAAAAGTGACTGAAATCATGATGCTACTAGTCATAACTGTGTCATAACCAGGCCTCAGATTTCTTCAAATACGCACGAGCTTTCGCTGTTGAAATGTTTCTTCTAGTGGCATCCAGACTAAAACTCTCACCAGAGTAGCTATGATTGAGTGAAAAGGCTCGAATTTCCAGTGAACCTGACCAGCTTGAAAAAGCTCACTCTTCTGAACTTTCAGTCGTTGATTTTATTTAGAAGTCAGCGAATTTGATATCACTTAGCCGTAATATCCTTGATTCATTTTTGAATATCGTAATAGTATGCAGCCCAGTCATAGGGACACCCGTCCCAGGCTGTCTGGTCACTTACATCGCAACTACCATTCTACAGCTCCATGTTATGGGGTCAGAAATTTATAGTGACTTTTTGTCTGATGATGTTCTTCTCAGAGTTACCAGGACAAATTGTCGGCATTTCAACCTTCTGGTGACAAAGCTGTGGACTTATTTCTGTCTAGTTCCCCTGTTCAAGGAAATTTTATATACTGCCATTCGTGACACTCGTCAAAAATTTATACAGTGAATGTAAAAACAAGTACGTAGTAAGTCAGTGATTTGTTAGTAAGGTGCTCCACAAATGGAGTAGACCGCGTCTGTCTAGTTGGAGGTAATCATTCCCTTTACTCTGACTGAACGTCTGTTACTCCATCTTTCTTTGATGTATGGGATATGTCACTGGCGACTTCCGTCTCTTGTGATGGCTCTTGAGAGGATGATTGATATTCCGGATGGTCACTTTCAGTACAACATCTTACGTAGCTTACGTGAATGTCCGAGGCTGTCTCAACGCTATGCTTCTCTCAGTCCTACCGGTATGTATCCCAGAACAATAGGGCACCACACATGACAGAAATTTCGTTGGAGAGACTTCTAGTTAGGTGACAAGATGATCAGTTGATCACCTGGAATGCTTCAATCTTGATTCGGATGTTGTCTGTTCCTTCATATTTTTCTGTTCCCCTTCGCTGGATAACCATGGTTAGAGCACAAATAGCATATTTCTTGAGTGTTCATTCGTCAGATTGCGTTCAGAAGGTTTCTATTCCCCTGAATGACTGTCAAGTAACAGACCGCGTCTTCCCGTCTACTGTTACCATCTGCCATTTCTTTCAAACTAGTTCGCAAACGAGTTCAGAGACACACCATACAACATTAAGGCTGTATGCACACTGATTTAAAGGAAGACTGTTGGTATAATCTTTCTGCTTCTCTATACAACTGAATTTTGTTGTGACCATTATTAGGAGTGTAAAAAGTAGGACTGAGCACTGCATCACACGTGACTGCAGAATAGGTCAGACTTTCTTCTAAGAGACCGTCCTTCATAATAGAAGAAGGAGTCCTCAATGAGGACTTCTATGTTCAGTATCCTCCCTACACCTTTGTGTTTAGCTTGTTGTCAGACATGCTGCTATATCTTCAGCTGAATCACAGTGGGACTTTCTTAATACTGCGCGATTCATGATCACCATAAAATCTGCTTTTTATCTTGAAAAAGTCATCCTAATGCTGCCTAACACTGTAAAGCCGGTGTCACAATAGTGATTGTCTCACGTGAGTAATAGACAAATAACAGCATAATCATCTTATATTATATTAGACAGTAAATAGAACAATGTATTTCTTAAAAGTAGTAATAGTACCAAAACAAAACGATCAACTTGTGTACAATGATATAATTTATGCAACAGAACACCAAAGTACACTTGATCCGTAACATACTGAAGCGAGCCTGAACTTGGAACGACCCAGTTGAATATAACTTTCATGAGAATGCTGGCGATAATCAGAATTTTCATGCAAATATTTTCTGTAGGTACGCTTACTTGCTTGTTTTGTCAAGGGAGCTTCGATATACACTTGACCCCATTTCATATAGGTGTGTAAATCATTACGTGCTAAAAGTGTGTTGAACTTCATTCCAGTATTTAATTGGTTAGTGCCTTGTCTGAAACTAAAAGTAAGCTTCTTCGAAATACGTGATGCATCTGTTTTAACAAAAACCATTCGTTTGTCTAACCCGTTAACCACTGGTAAGTTTTTCAACTGTTGTCTTCGTGTCCCATCCGTCTGAACACAATTCACCGCCGTTGGGACAAGAACTATTTAACACTGATCATTCTCCGTTGATTCGACTATTTTGAGAGCAAACCGCTTGTCAGATTTTTCTAACCTTCCATCACTGGACCTCGTAAAACATTCAACTGACCACACGAAGTTTACAAGAGCTACAATAAGTCGATTTTCTAACAGCAAATGTCAGTGTCGTCTTGGTGAACAAAACTCCAGAATTCTAGGTAAATTGCACTCAGTCCGTTTCACCAAAAGAACTAGAATCTACAAAACCTTGAAGTTCTCCAAGAAGTTGCATGGAAATGATGGCCCATATTGTTGTATAACGTGCAGTTTCGTCGTAAGTAGTATGCTACTTACAAGCGACTTCATGACCAAAAGGGCAAGCCCCAACGCCAGGAAGACGACGGACCAGACAAGACTATCGAATTAGTGTATACGTGTTATGGGAAAATTGCCACCAGGGCAAATGACAACGTATTGTGTGAATGCACGTCAGCCGTGAGAATGAGTGTACGTATTCGTGATCCCATATTTAACATGATTCATAAGGGACTTTGTGCAATAAACGAATTTGCAGGCCAAGCGACTTATGCGGTCACAGCTGGTGTTGTGTAACAAGATTGCCTGTTATACAACAATATTACGAGTTGATTTCATTAACCGGTTGAATAATCACTGTTTCACTAAAACGCCAAAAAGACATGTGTAGCGGGATACAAATATTTCAATACGAACCTTTCGGCAGCTTTCTAAAGACTACTATGATTATACACAACACACAATGACAGTTGATGAACGAAAGAATTAGGGAGGCTAAGAAAGAAGGTGATGATTAGAGTAACGTGGATATGACGGATGTTTTTGTGAGCATTACACTGACTATCGTCAGTTGATCTACAGTTCAGAATAGTGGTTGATGTTCCGTAATAATACAGTGTACGAATAAATAGGGTTGAATTCGCGACTTGTTCCCGGAGTGTGTTCCGTGATTAACGACCCCAGCCTTCTAGTTCGACTGCCCGTTTATTCACATTAAGAAATAAATCAGCTAATTGCAGAGGTTTTCAGTCTTTCGTTCACTCAAACATCTATCCATTTTGTCATTGCAAGTAAACTGATGGGCTAAGTGTGGAGTGGACAGATGGGTGACTCGCATCTTGCGTGCATTTGTAAAACTTCCACTTAAGACTCAACTAACAAACATGAATATTTTATTCGCCCCATGTTAAGTTTTGTTAATACCGTAATGCACACACGAAGCCGAAAGCAGCTGAAGACTAACTTTGGTGAAACGTTTGATTACAGCAAGCATTCCATCTGAAGCACTGATGAACTGGGTGCATACTCTGCATCGGACTATTAGTTAGCTAGTCTGTGTTATCAGGTCAAGGTTACCATTGCTTGGAAAATGATTGCACAATCACTGATCCATACCTGTGCTCTTCACACAGAAATTTACTTCGTCAAGAAACTGAAGGTAGTTACCATGGAAACGTTTGGAAACAACTTGAAATCTTGCGGTCAAATGAATGCTACTCAATCTTGTTCGAGTTAATTTGACCCAGACAATAAAGTTGATTTACTCATGGTTCCGTTTTACTTGGTAGACACTTGATGGGAAGTGTCTTTAATGCGTGATGTAAATTTAATTCTTGGACTACGACACATAGCTCACCAAAAAGACACCCCACGAATCGTACTGTTTCAATCTAAGGAGAACAGTCGATATGCCTTGATTTTGATTTTGGTCTTAGTGTTAAGTCTCTCGATGGTATTAATGTGTACAGTTTTCGTGGCAAGCTTTATGTCGGCCTATTATTCACATTTTGCAAAAAATGATTCCTCTCTTGGTACATACTGGAAATTATCCCCCATACCAAACAGAATGGCAGGCCGTGTCCAGCTCAAAGACAGTACGCTTAGGTTGTGTTGTGTATAGGGTTCCCAAATCACCTGAATTCGGAATGCTGGTGCCTTAACTTCCGAGGGGACTGCTTGACCAAGTTCACGCACTACTTTGTAACATGTGAGTAGTGATCACATCACACCGACCGCTTCTCCCCTACCATTCGATCAATTAAGAGCATAGTTATGTTAGGTTGGAAAACCGTTTTATATAGTACCCACAATGACTTCGTTGGTTTACCTCTTCATTTCTTATCGATTCATTAGTGAAAACGAAAATTCAACGGGGCATCTTAAACCAGATTACACATTGCTTCAACGCTGGTTCTAAACGCAGGTTGGCAATTTATACCGGAACGAATTAGTTTGTTCTCTCTTCGAAGTGACCGCGCAAGCTGAACCCTTTTCACACAAGGTTGTAATTAAACATTTGGAAACAATTATTCTGTCATGCATACTGACATGGAGTGCAAATTCCAACTGGACAAAGATATTTACTACTGATGAGCTCTAATAGGAACAAAACTCCGGCCTTGTGCTTCCTTTCGAATTAGGTCAGCGGAAAAAATTATCTGATTGTCGCTCGAAAACCCCATCCAACACTTCTATAGTAAACTGTACAAATGAAACCTGAACAGTTTGGAATCTTTTTCAATGCGGGTTTTTTCAATTTGATTGACGACAAATGTCCGGTGCTGCTGGCAATCCGTTATATAATATGTTCTTTGTAACGAGGTCCCATCTTCACTAGATGTTTTCCGCATTCAGTAAGCACCCTATGTCTTTTAGTCCAGCAGTCCAGTGGTCATAGTAACGTGGTTAATTGGTGAGAAATGTCATAAATAACGTTTAAACATCAACTTTCTAATTACGTATTGTCATTCTAGTATTAACAACCATGACACTGACCTTCAAACGTTAAAGGTTTGAACTACACGCACCTGATTGTCAATCAGTTGGTTCACATGGTCTGACGCAAAACTACTTCTACGGGTCAGTCATAAGATCTAAGTTACAGACACAAGCAGTATCATGATGACCGGATATGAGGTTAGAGATAACCGAAGCGCAATATTTCGAGAAACGTAAGATTAATACAGTCCTTTAAAGAATCAAAGGGCTTGAGTTTAGGAGAAACCGTAGTGAAGCACAGTTGCATGTTTTTGATGAAAAGCGTATGTGAAAAGTAAACGACGAGGTAGGTCAGTAGAAAGAAATGGACTAGTAAATATTTTGTTTGGAATGACTATCACGAACGCCGCTTGCTGCCTGAAAACATACTCCTTGAACGAAATCTCCCACTTTTAAAAAATACAAAACGGAATGACAGAGTTGACTGTTGTGTGATCATAAGTGGAGAATGTGACTGATAAATACATTTTCGGTAAACCTGTCGTCTAGTCTGACTACCGTTGTAGGTAAAGTGTGCAGCAGGTACGTAGCGCATCATTCACCTGTTCCAGGTATTATATGGTGATAATCAATGGCTTCACCACATATTTGATTGCGATTAAACCACAAAAATAATCGACATCACTTTCTCTGTCTGTTTCAAGAACTGACCATTGATCATAACAGAGCTCAACCAGATCTAGCGAGCAATTAAGATATAAATATCTGATCACTCTAAGCGGTGAGTCAAAAAGGCATTGAAGATAAACAGAATGATTTTTAGGGTAGCATTATACAGCTTGAAGTGCTAGGGTTCTACGAACCGGATTTTAAAGTTCAACTGTTAGACATGGCTGATTACAATAAAACGGCGTTTATACCTGATTCTGAATAGTCGGTATACGAGCTATGGGAATTGTTAGCATTCAAACTACAGGCTTGAAGGCCTTTGAACTTCACCGTTTGAATCGATACGACCTCCATCTCCCAATAGCTGTTCAGGAAAATTTTAACTTAGTCGTAGGTGGTTGTCAGTTTTCGAAATGAGCCTACTCTTATCAGCTGCGCGGCGAAGAATGTGGTAACAATTCTAGTCACACCGGGACTAGATATGGGTGACTGAACGCTATCACAGGTTCGGGTGATTGGCACATAATGAAGTTACTACGGCAGTTGGATTGTGCTTTAAGCCAGCTCAAAGTTGATTTCTCCACCAGCGGTCACATGTTAACCATTTTTCTTCTAAGCTTTGTTCAGACCTATATGAGTTGGAATTTCAGTGTCACATATCATATGTGGGACGGTAGCCTCAGCGCGTGGTTATGGATGGCGAAAACTGGGGGTGGAGGGGGCACACCGTATTCCAGATTCTTAAAATTCACGCTTGTGTTTCTCGGCGCACACTGGATTCCCGGACAAATAAGCAATCATAAAGTTAGAAAGAAGATAGTTAATAATAATAGCTGAACCATTTCAATTACTCGACCGTTGAACATGACCAGACTGAGTCAAGTACTACTGTTGTGATCCAAGAAGGCGGATGGCACAAGGGTTGTTTATTCGACAAAGCAATACGTGGGCTAAGCATTTCAACAAGACCTGACACAAAACCACTCATTTGCATGCGGCATACGGCCTCAGACCGTCTCGGCTGCCACAGACGTCAATGTCCAATTTCTTTAAGTAGCAGTGACCATTATGGACGATGCTGCACTTTGATGATCCTTCCTGCATTTTTCCTGTAGCTTGTAGGACGTCAAGAAATATGTCTGCTACTGAATAGCAGCGGTATGAGTAGTATAATACGATCGCTCCTCCTCACTACACTCCTCCTCCCGCAAAGACTTTTCCAACTGCGGCAAAAGCCGCTCAGGTTTTTTCGCTTTCTCGACTGTCTACGTATTGGCCCCGGGAACGTCGCTGCTCCTGGCGTACACTCTCTTCTGCTCGGAGTGTCGTACCATTTGTGAAGCTGGTTTCCGTGCACTCGATGTTGATTCCTATCATTCTTGATCAGATACACTGGCCGACGGCGGTCCACTACCACCTCGCCAGGAACTTCCTAGATCCTGGTTCTGTTGCTCCTGGACTCCGCCTGTCATTGTATTTAACCTTCGAACCAACTTCAAATACCGCATTTCGATCCGACAACCTTGAGGTTGAATGCTTCTTAGAAACTTCTTGTGCGTTCGTCAAGTTTTGGTTGGCCACTCTTCGAGCTTCTGCTAATTCACGCATTCTCCTCCGCCTGTCTTCCCATAAACCAACCTTCTGATCGACTGGCAGGCGTGACACGCGCCCGCACATTAGCTCGAACGGCGATTTCTTCGTTGTTCCTTGAAGCGAACAGCGGTGTGCCAACAGAATCAGTGGTAGTATTTCTTCCCAGCTCCCTCCTTTCGCTGCCAACCATTCCTTGATTGTGCGATTGTTTCGTTCCGTCAGTCCATTTGCGTGAGGATGGCATGGCGTTGTGCAAATTTTCCTGATTCCCAAACGCTCCAAGCAGTTCCGAAACTCTTCACTTTCGAAGCAGTGACATGGATCAGTCAATGTGTTTCGCGGTATCCCATGATCTGCAACGATGTGTACCATTAACGCCATACACACAGTGCTTGCACGATGATCAGGTATAGGGATTGTTTCCATTCATCTTGTGAAGTGTTCCGTCATCATTATGATGTATTGATTTCCGGAAGTTGTTACTGGGATGGGACCCTTCACGTCCGGCGACCATAATTCCCCAATCTCACTGACCGGAATTGGTTGTGTGGGATACTGATTGGGGTAGTTGGAGCTCTTCACCAGCTGACATTGCCGGCACGCCAGTACATAACTGTTAACTCCCTTCCTCATTCCTGGCCAGTATGCCCTTTGCCTCAGCACTTCATAATTTCGATGACATCCTGTATGAGCCAACTAATGACATTCATTCACAATTGTCTTTCTCAACCTCTTCGGTATAACAGGCACGCTTATTCCATCCCGAAGTTGGCGCATTAAAATTCCCGCATCAGTCAACGGCAATTCCCACCAGTGTGTTCTGAAGGATGTTATCTCCGTAATTTCCTCGTTCTCTGGTGGTTGTTCTCCCGACAGAAGTTGATTAATCACCATTCGGATTGTCGAGTCCGCCCTGTGCGCTGCTTGTAACTTCCGGGGGTCATTCTCCAGTTCAATACTGTTCACTCTGATCACGTCCTTGTCAATTTCATTCATGTGCTGCGTTCGGGAAAGCAGATCGGGAACATAGTTCTCTCTACCAGCTACATGGCGAATTATGAAGTCGTACTATTGCAATTGCAGTGCCCAACGCGCCAGCATTCCTCGGGGATCCTTCGTCGATTTAATCTACTCCAATGGCTTGTGATCAGTCTCCACATGGGAACGTCAGCCGAGCAAATAAGGCCTCCATTTTTCCAATGCCCACACGATCGCCAAACACTCCTTCTCTGTCGTTGAGTAAGTTCGTTCAGCAGGAGTTAATACTCGACTGGCATATTCCAAAATACCAGATTCCTGCTTCAGTACAGCTCCAATTCTCACATCGCTCGCACCCGTCGCAACAACGTAGCTCTGTTCAGTCGGCGGCAATTTCAGGGTCAACTGTCCCTCCTTCATCAATTGTTGGATCTCGTAGAACGCTTGATTGGCCTTATCGGTCCAGTGAAATTTGCAATCCTTCTTCAGAATTTCGTACAACGGGCTGGCCAACTCATTGAAGTTCTTGATGAAACGGCTGTAAAATCCGACACG
>LUCH01001054.1:33869-126614 GCA_013368495.1 Paragonimus heterotremus
GCACTGTAAATATCTTGGCGTTCTGCAGCTTGTTGAAAATTTCTGTCACAAATGGGAATGCTGCCACTTTATTGTCTGTAATTTCATTGAGTCATCTGAAGTCGACACAAAATCGAAATTTACCATTGGGTTTCCTCACCAACAGAACAGGAGAAATGAACGGGCTATCACCTTCCTCAATGATTTCTTCCCTCAGCATTTTCTCCACTTGTCACTCGATTTTTGACTACAGGTGAACCGGTGTTCTTTCGGGCCCGAATGGTCGAAATCGGTCTGGCTTGATGGAGATTTCATGTTCAATCTAGTCACAGTATCCATATGGGTCTTGGTCTGTGGTGAACAATTTTCGGAATATGCATATCACTTCATTCAGCAACCGACTGTCGCAGGCTGGTGTTACTCCAGATGTGTTTGCTTCAATTTGTCCAAGCTGAGGTTTGCATTTTCTCACCAATGGAACCACTCCATACTTTGTTACAAGTTTACCATGCTTCAAATCAATAAAAACCTCAAGGTGTTCAAGAAAATCCGCTCTCAATATTGTCTGGCGTGCGTCGGGGGAAATGACGAAAGACTGCTTGACTATGTGATTATCGATTCCGACATCATACTCCGCAACGCCGGTAACTCTGAGCGTAAACTCACGGACTGTTCGAACGACCATCGCACACCGCTGAACAACCTTTCCCAGCCTCAGTCTAATCAATGAAATCGCCGCCCCAGTGTCAATCAAATAGCACTCCAAACTATCATTAACTTCTATCCTAGCCTGAACTGCCAACTTGTCAACTGCCCCAATGACCGGATCACCCTTTCCAGAAAAAAGACAATTATTGAAACGTTTATTCAAGCACTGTTGTTTCTTGCCAATTGAGCAAACTCTCTGCCAGTGTGCACGTCTTCCGCATCTGTATCAGACGTCGCTACGGTTCTCTTTCCTCCTCATCGTCAAACCCGTCACTTCCTGAGTCAACGTTTTCACTGCACCTCAAAGGTGATTTAGTTCGCTTGGTTTATTCGTTTTCAACTCGCTGACTATCGGTGAGTTGTCTGCCAGTAATCGTCGAGCCGCATCAGCCAGCTGTCCCAACGTCATCCGATGTGCGATGAGAGCCATCCTGAACTAATCCCGTACTGCTGGTGGAATTCCGTCCAAGAACTGATCTGTCAGCATACGTTGTTCCGAATCCTGGTCCAAATGCGGCAAGGCTCTTGACAGTGCTGCCCTCAGTGACACGGCATACACGAGAGCGTCGCCTCCTGGTCCAAGCCGGGCGCCCGTGAACTGCCGCATTGCCTCCTGGCAATCGGCTGTACTGCCGAACCCGGCGATCAGCGCCTCTGTCGCGGGGCCCCTCTGCACGGCATTCAGCTCCCCCTTCGCTGTTCTCTTGAGCAGCATACGCAGGACCGCCAGCTTCACCCGGTCGGTCTTGACTCCGGCCGTTTCCACCACGTCATCAAAATCCTCCAGAAAGCTCCGGATGTCCCCATCCTCGAACGGCTGCGTCCATGGGATCTTCATCCTTCTCTATCCTGGTCACGGCACCAATTGTTGTGATCCAAGAAGGCGGATGGCACAAGGGTTGTTTATTCGACAAAGCAATACGTGGGCTAAGCATTTCAACAAGACCTGACACAAAACCACTCATTTGCATGCGGCATACAGCCTCAGACCGTCTCGGCTGCCACAGACGTCAATGTCCAATTTCTTTAAGTAGCAGTGACCATTATGGACGATGCTGCACTTTGATGATCCTTCCTGCATTTTTCCTGTAGCTTGTACGACGTCAAACTAAATGCTCTGCATCTGCTACTGAATAGCAGCGGTATGAGTAGTATAATACGATCGCTCATCTTCATTGTACTACTTGTGCCAGCTAACCACCCGTCGGTGTTCGTAGTAGCCGCAACAGACTGACATAGGATACAAGGCTCACAGCAGATGACTTGACACTGATAAATGGGAATATCTGTCAGCATGGAACTCATTTTAACCCGCATTCTTCTTCAAACCTACAGAATCTGTTACTCTTAAAGTTTGTGGCTGATGACATCAGTGAACCTGGTGATTAACTGGTTTAACTCTAATAAGTTTTACTGCGATTCAGAGGACAGGACGTTTTAGATATTGTCTCTAAGCTGCTTTTTGCTTGCTTTATCGGAGAATATTTCCACAAATTGAGTGTCACCGGTTTTACTATTATGGCAGCCAAACATTCGACTGAATCACTGACGCCTTGCTGTAGATGATGCTGTTGGTTTCAACTTGATAATATTAATTATATACGGCCGAATTTACGAGAGATGAATTTTGCGGGTGCGAGTTCACTACAAAAACACTTTACTTTCTGGGTCACATAAATTAGTATGGTCAGTTGGTTATCTGTTTATCAAAGAGGTAATGGGTGACTTGTGAAATTAGTTCACAATAGGTCATTTCCTAACAGGTCATAAGTAAAGTTATGTCATTAGGTAAATTCATTTCGGATTATTATTATGTAAGCCTGTTCTCATAACGGACATAGACATGCAGACTAGGTAGACATCATTTCAGAGTGAGTGAATAAGCCTGTCCTTTATTGTGCCTGACTGATTTTACATTAGACACTACTTACCTGGCAATATTATTCTCAAAATGTTGTTACTTGAATTGGCATTGGAAATTTATTTATTGTTCTCTGATCATCTTACCAAGTCCCCGATAGATTCTCATTTATTTCATTCATTAACTGCATAATCTCATGCATCTGCGATAGATTTGCACAAATCTGACATGCAACAAGTTCTTTAGACTTAACTAACTTTTGCACAGGTGCCTATTTTTGGACAGCATTAGCCGATGCAAACAAACATCTGCTTGAGTGCAAAAAGGCTTACAGCTTATCTGTCTTTCTAATCTCTCTCGTTATTCTTTTAGCAAACGATGAAGATTAAATGAGCTGAATTAATGCTTTGTTTGCGGCTAATCCTGAATAGTTATTATTGTTTACTGTTTACAGTATTTAAACTTGTTGATAATTTGATATTGTCATTTAGTCGTAAAATTTTTTCTGTCGGAGTGCTGCAATATATATTTTTCATTCAGTGACTTAACTGGCCAAATATCCAGTGAATCATTGTTGACACATCATTGGATTTACCTACGTACAGACCGAAATTGTTTTCTTTTATTGTTTTTTTTTTACAATACTAGCGGAAGTAAATTTGCTAATTGATCACGAGAAACAATCCCTGAAATGAAACACAGTGTAATGTTCATGTGTTTATCTTGTTCACTTCAACCACTGATTGAAGGTAAAGAGCTATATACCTCAAACGTACTGCAATTAATACATAACTTTTTCACGAATGAAATGAAAGAAACATTGTCATATTTTATTGTGAGTACGCTTGAAATCGGCCGTACTTATTTGCAGTTTGAGTTATTTCAATTCTTTCAGAGTTACACTTTAAACGGTCCTGCTAGATACACTTTGTTTACATCAACTTCACTCGTTTTTGATGAGCCTCCTGTTCACTCCGGAGAATCACTTTCTTGAACATTTGCGGACGATGTGTTTGTCTAACTCCTCCTGTATCACGCAAATGATTCTTCTGAGTTGACCAACTCAGGCAAACCGTATTACTCAACATTTCAAAATTTACGTGACAATAATCTTTCGCTCTTGACTACACAAAATGTTCACAGCTTTTTCATGATAGAACATGTAGCCGTTCAGAAGTCTCAACGTGAAACATTTATGCTTCAAAACAATTCACAATTTGACATGGAATCTACACGTGTTGAATATCTCTGTTAAAGTTACAAAACATTATGTTCTGCAGATACACTTCATTTTAACGCTGTTAAATCCAAATTTTTACTTCTCAGGTAATTCTTTCTCCCAGTTGATTGTATTGCTCTCGAGCAGTCTCATGTGGTTTCGACAAAACGTTTGCCAGAATTTTTATAAACGTAATTATCACTTCAACTACAGTGATAGTTCACAGTTCCGTTTCAACGAAATTGGTTTTGATCTGGCACAGTTCAACAATTTAATTCAAAGTTTCCTTTTGTGTGTGTGGAATCGATCAATCTTTCATATTAGATTTTCCAAGTTTATATAATCACTTTCAACCGTGTCCGCTAACAAGTCCTAGTTTACCCGCCCCAAAGCTTTTCGATCTCCTGATTAACTTCGATCCATTGTTACAGAAGTTGACTGTAGAGCAATTACTAAAGTTTATAATTTGCTTGCTGAAGACACAATTGTTCAACTGCAGGTGTGTAATGAAGTTTCTTACATTGACTCTTATTCAGCGCTCTCGAATGCTTATTGACAATGTTGGTTGTTTTTCGCCATTAAGCCGCGGTTGGTGGTCAGTAAGTAGGTCATTCGATTGTAACAGTTTAATCATTGTAAAAATTTGATCACAGCTGTCCAACTATAGGTGATACGTTTCTTGATTTAACAAGAAAACAGCTATTTTATTATGTGGGACATGCCCGTTAAGTAATGTCTCCGATGGTTGTTTGTTTGTTACAGAAATTAACAAAAACATCCGTAAACAGATATATATATATGTATATATAACTGCCTTATAAAACCTTGACCGAAGTTCAACTTCGAGTGTGGGAAACTATATGCACTACTGGTTAGTTATAACAAAGATGAGACTCTAGCAATTCGGGGGCTGGCTGGCTAGAATACCTACCTGAGGAGATGATCTATGAGCGGAGTTCAATATGAAAAATGCGTGCATGACAATATAATACAAATCTTACAACCAAATCAATTAACTCCTTATTATGCTTGAGTATACATAGAAGCTGAAACAAAAAACTAGAAAGTTGCTTGAACACTAAATGAATACACCTTGAAAACTTGGAACTAAAGCACTACAGCATGGTCCTAGTTCCCTAAACTCAGGCGAAGTATCTGACGTGACTAAGTTTGTTAGCAGGTTGATCTAACCACAACCCTGGCGATCCAAAGTGTAAATGAATTTTTTGGTAACACAAACAGAACGACTTAATTCAAATGCCACCGATTAAACCATGAATAGCCTATAGGGAGTGATATGATGGAGAATATAAAGGGCACTCTCCGTGTTGTTTTTGGGCGTTTAGATTCCCCTAGGTTATCGCCCTATAGTAACCGTTTCCAAATGAAGCGCACGAAAGCTTTCTCCACGAGTCAAATGTATGTCATCCTGTTTGAGACAGTATCAGAGTTAATATGCCATATTCTCCAAGACAGAGTGACTGTAAGACCATTCGCTGTCTCCATCCTACCCTCAGGTTAACATTTTCAGCCACCAGGATACGGAGTTAGCCATGGTGTTTTAAAACGAACTGCCTGTCCACGAACAATCGGTATTAGTATACTGTGATATGCTGTTGCGCAGAGAAAGACATTAGGTGTAGGATTTGGCGTTTGCCTGAAAATATAATCGAATCCCATATTGCGTGCCTCGACAGTAGAACTTACTGGAGAAATAACTTCAGATCTGTAGTGAACTTTAGGCAACTAACCAAACGTAAGAAGGCCTGTTACATTTTCCACAAAAATCCAACATGTTCCTTCATATCAGACTGACATCTTGCATTTTGCATGGCAGAAACCATTAGTATTATTCTAAGTAATCCTATTTGTGTTATCAACACAACTTCGGGTAATGTGTTTCATTCACATGATCAAACATGGGTCAGTGCCGTCACAAACAGGATCGAGCCGCTACTTGTTCAGTTGCTTAATGAGCTGACAAAACAGAATTCACTCCTTAATGATCTGCGATTGAATGATCCGAAAGCTTTCACACGTGCCCAACAATTTGACAAGTTTTGGTTTATTCGGCTGTTCGGAATACTGTTCATCAAGACAACAAGAATCCATAGACTGTGATCAGAAAAAAGTCTTGTATCTTCCCACTAATCCACAGCTTATCACATTCAGCAATACAGGCTCAACTTATGTAGACATATAAACGAACTACCATATATCATATAACAGGCCGAGATATTCAGTTTCAACAGCATTGCAACGAGGCTGGTTTCGAGAGCACCTTCTTCCAACAGGGAGTCTCTGTGGTGCTCTATCAACATTGTTCCAAAGAGTTTCCACATGTCGCAATTCCTAATGTGTTGTTATTTCATGGTCTAATGTCTCTAACTTATGTAATTGGCCGCTGGTGATCCCATATGCACATTACAGACGGTTTCTGTATTTACGGTGGCCGTTGAAGAATTTTTGAAAACAGTCAGCAGTCTCACCACATCCACTTAACATGCATAACTGTACCCTCGATGTATATCTTAGTCCAAAATAAGTCTTACATTTGAGTATACGTGGGTTGTTCGCAACCCTCGACTTATTCTGTGTCCGTTGTCAAGTAGTCCCAAGTGACCCGGAATCCACCACTACGATAGAACCACTTCAAGTGGTTGGACTAACGTGGCAACTGTTCACGTGATATGATATGCAGATAAAAATGAAAGCATGTCAGCGATAGTAAGTAGATAAAATTTCACTGACCACGCAAAGGTAGTTATAAATAAGACAGAAACGGAGAAGTAATCTCCCTATATGTAGTCGTAGTACAAAATCCGTTATTTTGTGCATTGAACACAACAAAAAGGAAAAATATCAGGGCTTTTGAGACCAATTTTCTACAAGCAGACCAACTAAACTCAATCGATTTCAACAATTGAACCTATTATAGATATAAAATGGCAACCTTTTCACATAAACTAGAATTAATCCGGCACCGGTCACGGAAACATTATCACTTTTACGGAATCAGTTACTACTAAGCACAAGTGATGTTCCGGACAAGTGTTCACCTTGGTTGGAGAAACAAGGAATATTCAGTGGATTTCATTCGATATTGCTATGCACTTACATTATTGCATCAACAACATTTCAGTTTAAATGGTAATCGCACCTGATAACATCATACAGGTAGTTTTTTTAGTCATTCATTTTGAAATAAAACAGATGGATGTGCAAACTCTGTTGACAAAATTTCCCCGATTGCTCATCAGTACTCAACTAAAACTGAATAGTCCATCTGAACTAGGTGCTTCCCAAACAATTCAAATCTGCCTATGGAAGGGCCATCAGTGGGAATGAAGAGAATAGTTGTTGTGTCTCATGAGCGGTACTCACAGCGGACTGAGAGTGGGAATTTGGATGTGATAATTCGGTCATCTCTAATTTGGGATACAAGTATTGTGTAACACACAGATCTGCTTTTTAGCGGTATTACGGCCGGAACAAATTCGTCATCGGGTAACAAAGAGTTCAGGGGCATCAGAGAACAACAAAGTATCACATAACATGCAACCTCGCTTATAAGTAATTTCACACTACCCGAGCGCACCGAAATCAAAAGGGAGATTTCAGCTCCAGGAGGATCAGGAGCTGGAACAGACTAATGGAAACGTGTATATGGCGTATACAGAGCGTGCCAGCGAAAGAACTATCGCTCCTACACTATCAGGAATGTAGATACACGTCAGCCATGCAAAACAGAGTTTGAGTTTGTTGTTCTGTATTTTTACATACCTCGTAATAAATGTCTAGCACTAAGCGATTTCACGTGGCAAGCGTCTTTTGTGAACGCGCACAAGAAGATGTAACCCACACAGTCGTCTACCGAATGTGTGGACCGGATCTCAAACGGTCGTCGTTGCAGTGGTATGCACAGATTAGGGGTTACCTTGAGTTTAGTTAAACAATCACTCTGAACTCCATAGGAGCAGTCCGGTTGTAATGTTTTTCAAGTTACATCTGCCGAAATATCCCGCTGGAAATTGGTGATCAACCAAACTGTGAATTGAAACTGTGATTATTGAAGTCGAGGGTCAACCCGAAGACTACGAACACACTCTAATGTTCGAGGTTCCATTCGATAATATATCAAGCTTCTTCGGAATATCAAACCAGATATCGCAGGCTCGAATTTGTAATCCTTGACTTTCCGGTCATCAAATAAGCACGTGCTTGTTAAACATTCTACATCAATCACATCTACATCTACAGTAATCGCAGATAAAAATGATTATGGATATGTCACTCGCATCACTCGTTTAATTTTCTTGACTTGTCTTCATGGTTTATAATCGCGATCTTATCAAAAAAAGAAGCGAGGCGTAGTTCAGAAGATTTTATCCTTTTTGATAAGCAGATGTTAGTAGCACGTAAAAACCGGAGTCTTTTGGTTCACGCAGTTTCAGGAAAGGACTTTTTTGCGTCTGTCACAGAATTCAGGTCACCTGAAGTCGCGAGTAACCTGCTGTTCAATTGTGTTCACGGCGTTCTACTCGGAAAGTGAGTAGGCTATCAGTTTATTTGCTGTGACAATCAGAAACACAATGAAAAAGTGATCGATATCTAAGTTGGGGGTAAATTTACTAAATAGATGACAAATAAGTAATCAAGCAGTCGACTTAACAAATGACAATAATGAGACACGAATTTCGCAATGCATCCTAAAAGAGTTTCACAGATTAAAATCAATCAATATTGTTTAGTACGGCTAACTCCCAACTCATGTTGACCAGTGTTGCTTTTCTGATGCAGATTCGATTATCTATGTTCTGCAGGCAAAACATGGGATCTTGTCATCAGTTTATTCTCACTTTTAGTTGTTATATTTCTATGCGTTTTATCGCTGTTTCTTTATTCTCAAATGCAAAACAATCAGCTCGTTATGATGCTAAAACGCGACAGAGGTGATTGCGAAATGTTAACAATCAGTAACACATTCGTTATGGTATACTTAGCTATCATCATACTGAGATTAATTTGTCTTCAACGGAACTAACCATAAAAAGTGATGCACTGGACACTGTGTGTGAACAGTGAGGTTACACGCTACCATTATGTGATAATTACCACTGATGAGATCGAAAGTGAAGTGGATGAGAAGGTGATAATCAAATTAGAAGGTCAACATGGAAGTTATCGAACTGGTTTTATAAATAAGGTGTGGTCGATGTGAAACATAATCATTGTGTAAGAATCCATAGCAAAGATAACTGAGGACAGATTGTGATACTTCTGACCATAGTTTAGATAACATTCCACCCCTTTTTAAAAAATTTGTTTAAAACATAGTTCACGATGGATTGATTTTAAGCGATAGTGGTAAAAAAATTAACACAATGAGAGAACAATAAAGTACTCACTGCGTTGTCCAACCTAAAAGCGGGTCTTTCGATTTAGTGCTACTTGTTTCAGCATTTTTTATACATAGTTTGTAGATATGTTGCTCGATTAACACAACACTTATAGCTGTCAGGTATTCCAAACTTTGATGGTGTAACAATAGAACCAATGGGTTCATCGGGATGATCAATATCACTTATTTGTCCGAAGTATTTCGCTTCATAGACCACGGATTTTTGCTCAGCTATAACACTGCTAAGTTGTGTTGTTTACGTACCGGTCGAAAGTTTGGTCCGTTTCGTGCTAAATATATTGCTGAGTGTACTAGTATTAGTATTTATCGTACTACTGATATGCCATCATCACCCAATGAAAACTGTTGTATTTCGAGTGACCCACTCAAAGCGTATGTTGGACAGCGTTAAAAAAAGAATTACCTTTAAAAATGTTCATAGATGGTAGAAGCAGCTTACTCCGGTATCGTCTGAGATAAATGGTGACATAAATCTGATAACCTCACATTCCACAGGAGATGATAATGCCTTGATAAAAATCCGATTCGTCTTGACAGTGACTAGAAAGACTCTTCCGTAAAGACAAGTGGAGCGAAAGATTACTGAAATGTAAAGATCGGCTCTCCAGTAAAAAGCGTAGATTAGTTTACTCTCGCCTTTTTTCGGAAAATCTGTGTGAAACTGTACGTACACATAAACTAAGCAAAAATAACTGGATTGAGTTCAGCTTTCGCTCAGGAAGATTGATGGCCCTCTATCAGTAATAACGCGTGCTCAGCAATAATGACGAGGGAATACAAAGAACTCACCGTGATTAAATTGAGGATGAAATTCCATGATTCTGAATGCAAAGATTTGTGAACAGAAGAGCAAAACTGTCTACATTCCCATACACTTAGACATTCTAAATGTGTGCTTAGGATTTGCCAAAATTCTGGCGGGGTTGCTACACAATTTTGTGCTTGAGTTAGAACTTGTTTAAGTTTCATAAGAATATTGTCACAGTACCAGTTAAAGCTGAGTTAAGTGAATAAATTTGGTATGACTTAAATCTCCAAATATTTTGCTAGCAACAAGCTCGCTTGCGTTCAAGTAATACCAAACGATAACATCTGGTAAAATCTGCACGCGTGCTTTGGTTTCATAAAACAAGAATCTGTAAGGATCAGTTCCAAAATTTTAGTTCCTTTTTGAATAACTAGAGTAAGCTGTAAGAGAACGATGTAACTAATTTATGAATGAGTCGACGAGGAACAGAGAATGGTTTCAGATGGACGGCGTGAGAGTGATTCACACAAATCCCACGAATTTATCATCGATGTAGAAGGGAAAGAACATGTTATGACATAAGGTGACTTCTGAATGGATGAATGATGACAACTTCGAAACCAATACACTGTGGACATTTGGATCATAGTGCTGCTCCGTAATTTGCTGATAACGATTGTCATAGTCGGGGGAAAGAACACATTCATGCGGTGTGAGATACCCATATGCAGGCTGTTATTGTATAGGCACTGGCTCGAGAGGAAGAACACTACTGCAATAGTTGTGAGTTGAAATTTTCAGAAAATGATGAACCTAAACGGTACCGGCGTTTTCTTCGACGAAATTTCATCGGCGTAAGTTGAGAATTAGAAAGATGGTACTGCAGTACTTTGGAACACCTGAAAATTAGGAAGTGTATGATGACGGGCGGCTACTCAGCGAAGTCTACAAAATCGCGTATCACTACAATCCTGAGAACTGAACGAGATTAAGAGACTTTTGTAATTCTGTAGAGTAATAAGAAATTAACTCGCGGGAAACTTAGGAGGAATTGGGTAATCTGTAATGTCACCTTCGGGAAATTTCTAGATCTTATGCTTTCAGCTAGGTTGATTGAACAGGAATCAGAGAGTGACGATTGAGGTTTTGAATCTCGGTACACGCCTTAGTCTGGAATGCAGGGCAGGGGACGTGACTACAAATTAAAACTCAGATGTTCACATAGGGGTCAGCTCTAGCCATCGAGATCTATAATCATCTTGGGAAGATTCATTTGCATCGTGACCTTACCTACTCACTTGAAGTTGTTTACGGGATGGATGAATCCTAGTTGATGTGTCAACTTTGAGACCCTCGCGTCCAGCTTCACGTGTTTACAACAATCGGTGCAGATTCAATCATACAGTGGTACCGGCGATCATGACTGAATTGCAAAATTCTATCTCATTATTAAACAACGGGGGCAACAGTAGATACAACCACTTTGCATTAAATCTTCTCCCCGCCTAACACTCAGGTTCGCCAGTAATCATTGACGATCCAGAAAGAAAGATAAACGGTGTTTTTGTTAAGTTCTGTAGTAGTTCTGTAATTGTAGTTTTGTCACGAAATTCGTAGTTGTGATATACATTTTAAGCAAAGAAGTGCATGCATCTCGTCGTCTGATATTGGATGGATAATTGTGCAAACGTTAACGACTTGTTGACTTTTGCTTTGTAGGTAAGTTTCTCACCAGTTCTTTTATACGAACGCGTGCCGATTGGGCGCAAAAAAATCGTAATGGTCGAATGTTGTGCAGCCAGACACAATTCTTCACTTAGACCGCCAGTACCTCTCAAATGTACTTCGATGGGCACCTTGCAAACCTGGAAGAAGTATTGAGTATCGGGATAACAATTTGCTGGGACATTGTAGTACGCGACGAACTTCCCCTGCTGGCAGGCACCGATTATAATTCACGTGTAAAACGCTTAACGCACTCACTCTGACATGTTTAAATTTGAGGCACCACTTGAGGGTAGAGAGATGGTCGCATGACATTATGAATGTATAGACGATCGTACACACTGCCTGTTTTCTATGGTTAACTCAGCGTGCATATATGGAGACTAGACAAGATCGACCTTACAAGCGATGAAGTAGTTGAAACTGTTGTGACCGCACACGCAATCGACTCATTTCACACCGCTTGGTGTGGCCGAAGAAAGTCAAACTATGCATAAAAACGGCCAAGGAAAACTCTACCGAAGGAAAATGGTGAGGTTAAGTGAGCAGTCTGTTCGGAACAGTAGTATAATGAGCCAGCCTTCCGGAACGTATCTGGACTATATAGGTAATAGCACAGAAGCTTTACAAACGACATATGGTTCCCAGACAGGTTACGCAAAGATACATAGTATTACGGTTATTTAGGTCTAATTGAGTCTGGATGTGCATGAGAGTGACTTTGTGATCAGTTGTGGCTGTCTCGCTAGTTGCCTTCGGGATAAACTGGAAGTTTCACCTAATCAAAATCTCATTCTGGTAAGCAGTCGTTTAGAGAAGATCCATCATTCGATATACCGTTTAGGTGATGATTCATCAGACGACAATCGATATGATAATGTAATTAATTTATCAAGTTACCCCCCGGGGTTTTCGGGCGTTTAATCAAACGGTGGAATGATCAACGAGTAGGGACAAATCTACAATGGATGCCGTGGTAGCTAGCATATATCGTTTTACTCCTTTGGATTCACGGAAAGGTAGTAGTATAGAGGTTTGGGGCACAGTAATCTGAGGTGGTGCTTAGTAGCCCCTGTGAATTTATATAACCAAAAGTTTGTAATTTTATTCACATAGTGGCAGGAGTGATACAACTCGTTGTCCAACTGGTCTGTGGAAGACATTTGGTTGCAGAATCAAGCTGTGAGATTAATACATCCAGAAACTAACATCACAATTCGTTTGACGACTAGTGATCTCATCGAACTGCTTGCTTTTATTCCCGAAATTAGTCGCAAGTTCATGAAAAAATCAAGATGTGCAGTAGGCCTAATACAAATTAGCTTTTGTGTCTGAGAAATGTGCTGAGATGTTGAATAACATAGCTGTGAATGGCAACAGATAAACTATTTACAGGCGAACGGTAGCGACACATGAGGGAACGTAGTATAAAATGCTAACAGGTCTGAAGAAAAGTGTACAATGTCCAGCACAAAAACGTCGCACTTTTTTGGAATGCACATAGAAATCAAAAAACCATGTAGAGGTTCACAGCGTCGACCACGACTTTGTACATGATATAATCAAGTTTGAAATTGGGCCGAATCCTCTGCAATATAGCAGCTCTAATCTATTTTAAGAAAACACTTGGAGCTAATTGAAATCCGTGACGAGTTAATGCCCAGTACAAACACAATCCAGTGCATTGGTGATTGTCTGTGCCAGCATCGTGGGTTTGCTTTTCAGATGGCCCTGTCTTTCTAGAAAACGGTATTGTGTATGCAGATAACTCGTTTAATGGCAACACGCCGCCACAACATTGCAGAACTACTGATCACTTAATGGAGGTCTTCCTTTCTGCCTCAATGTGGATCAACATCGGAAAATACGCATCCTGTTTGCCAACATAACTTGGAGTAAAGTTTACTGCGTCCCTCCCATAACAAGTTGAAAGCATTCAACCCTATCTGTTCGGTCACACTGGGATTATGCGGTTTTTGTATCTAACATGTGGTTGGTTTTAGTTTACCCCTGGTTACAATTGGTAAAACATTAGACCAATCATATTCGTAAAAATTCAACGCAAAAAATTCCACTAAAAGCAACTTGGTAAAGTATACCTTACTATATCACAGACCTTATTCATGTTAGCAATATTAGCAACATATTTAGTACGATTACGTTTGAATCACTGCTACACAATTGTCTACGTTGGCCGATGCCCCCAAGTCCTGTGAAGAACCCTTGATAACTTATCCCAATTGAATTTTCTTTATACCCTGGACATCATAGTTTCTTAACACTTCAACCAAACAAATAATACGAGTTAAAACCACAGTAAATAATGGTAAGAAGCTAAAAATTACTTACTCAATGTATATTTTGCCATCAGATGCTTACACAAACATTTAGACTGGATGATTCCTTTAACAGGTTTCAAAATGTAAACAGTTTTTTTTTATTGTAAACGTATCAAGTTACAGCAAACTCAAACAACTGCAGTTCCTAACACTCTCGTGAGATCAGATGTAAGAGTTGTGTCAAGACGAGTCACATAAAAATTCGATACTTGCCAGCTGCCATTCATTGTCCTGCCTTGTAAATAGAATTTAAAACCCGCTCTTCTGGGCTTACATGAATTACATCTGCGGCTGTCCGATGGTGATTTTCGGAAGCATGGGAGGTGTGTATGATGCTAGCTTATGAATATTTTGAATGGTAGCAGACAGACCCAAACACGTTCCATTACACATGAATGTTGTAAGCAAGTTATATTTTCACTATCATTTGGTTAGTCGAATAAATAAGTGTACTCTCAATGGAACTCAAGTTATTGTCAACCTCTCGGATATCATTGTTCGTTGCCTGTTTTGTAAAATCACTCGAGAAAAGAAGAGTTTGATGAAGGAAGTTTTATTGTATAATTTTTGAACAGAATTCAGCCGAATGTTAACCAAAGACCTAGCAGCTCATGATCACGAATGAAACAACCAACCCAGAAAGTCTTCTGTTAAGTGGGCTACGTTAACCTTCAGGCTTATTTAAAGTATTATACATTTGCACACGATCATCACATGGCCACGCACTTAGTACTAGTTGACAGGACTACTGGACACTCTCTGCGTTGTTAAAGTAATATATATCTATCTTAGTGTATGTTCAGGCTCTAAAAGCTGAAGTGCATTCCCTTCGATTGCTAGACACCCTTTCGTAACATACCACAGGACGGTACATCATGTGGCTCACTGAATGTCATCAAACATATACATCGTTCGATTCTTTTGTGTACACCGACCAATCCTGTTGACGTCCTGGTTGTCTTGGTAACTCAGCAAGTAATGAGCGACAGAAATTTGCATTAAGCGCCCTTCAGAGTACACAGATTATGTGATTTTTTCCCTATCCATTTGCGTAAACATTTCTTCAGAACTTACTAAAATGCAACTACGCTTTGATAATACCCTAAGCTTTAAAAGATAAGTTGATAGTGGTGTATCACACGATATTTGTTCGAACTGATTTCGATGCATCTTATCAAGTACATGCTGCAGAAATGAATGTTTTGAAATACACGTAAGATTGTCACTTACAGAAAGTGTCCTGTCAAGCTATGGAAAAATCCACCAACACTACCAAGTTGATGTTAAGTTAATGAGCAGTTCATTTTGCACATACAATGGTGGCTTCAGTCGTTTGGTAACAACTGCCTCGGCAAGGTGGAGCAAAAGTTTATACAAGTGCGCGAAGATGATCAACAATGTCGACAGATTTCCAATGTCATGATTACTCTCGATCACATAACTCTCAATGGATGAAACCGGTATATTGTGTTAATGACTTGTAGCCTCATCCGCACAATTTTCAACAGGTTGGCGGACGCGGTTTCACATCCACTTAGACAGGTGGTGTGCCATACTGATTTGCAGCTTCCACTCCATTACTCCTTTTTTAAGTGGAAGTGCATCCACAGAACTATTGGCACACGCAGTTTGAGATGAGGGTAGATGTTGGAGGTCCTTGGTAGTGGGCGCTGGTTTTCTGGTAGTGTCAAAATTAAGAATTACGTTAGTCGCCTGAAAAAAACCTTTAACGACGGGAACTAGTCGACTTTTCAAGAGTAAACAGACATCGTCATCCGTGAAAAGAAGTCGAGTGAATGTAGTTTCCGGTTCAGCTTAATGAACGGGTTGACTTTCCATCGGCGTCTTACTAAAACGTCTCATAAACCACTGTAGGAAGCCATTTGCTCTTACTGTGTCTTCAAGTTGATACTCTTCTTTGATTGTATCGGCTGTGCAAATTTTTCAAGCTTGGTCGAATAAAGTCCTTACTAAACTCCGTTTGTGCTGAACTGAGACAAAACTAATGTAGCACAAGTGTTGTCCTGCCCAAGTAGACTTTCGATAGACCGAGCGGATGAAGCCAAAGGTGATTAACACAAGATACCGGCTTCATTCATTGAGAGTCATGTGATTGAGACTAATCATGACATTGACAATCCCTCGGCATTCTCGATCATCTTCACGCACCAGAATAATCGCATACTCCACTTTGCCCAGGCGCTTCTTAGTAGATGATTGAAACCGCCGTTATTTACGCAAAGTGAACTGCTTATTAAATTAGCATCAACTTGGTAGTGTTGGTGGATTTCTTCCTTCTCTCCTCATATCTGGACAGAATACGCTCGATAAGTCAGAATTTTATGTATATTTTGTGATTTTCATTTCTGCGGTATGTACTTGATAAGGTGCATCGAAATCGGTTCGAACGTATACCGTGCGATATACCACTACTAGCTTGTCTTTTCAAGCTCATTTCGGAGACAGCCTGTTTCCATACTCGAAACATTAAGTCACACAGATTAAATGTTCTTACAGTTGAATTGAAATAATGGTAGGATCCCACATAGTTTCCCTATGGTTTCACGTCTGGCCCCTGACAACTTGATGTTTAACCCCTGTAACCATAATTCCGTTAATCCTTGTGTCACTTGCTCCCTGTAATTTGCGGTTGATTGATTACTTTTCAGAGATAAAGCGTATTTGAAACTACAAAATACTACAAATTATTGATAAATGGATTCAGAATAATGCAACGTTACGAGTAATACTCTACATTTCAAACACCTCGGGTGACCTTCCTCAGGAGTGTTGTAATCGAAAACACATTAACAAACGAACAAAGTTCACGTGGGATTCGCTGCAGTTAAGGCAATCTGTGCGGTATCTGCACTAATTGGTCTAAACTTTGGCCCATTACGTGAGAGTGAGACTGATGTAGAAAAGATTCATCTGTGTCTGGTGTTGTTTATCCATCCACGCCACACTGCAGACAGGGGTTTGCTATTATTGCGATTACCACAACCACTCGAGGTGTTTGAAACGAAGAGTATTACAACTTGCTCATGACGTTGTATTATTCTCAATCGATTTACCAATAACATGTTAAACAAGAATCCCAAACTGTTTGACTCCATTCATATTACATTTGGTGCGGATATCGTATAATAAAAATTATGTCCCGAAAAGAATGATCCAAATTCGACTGTCCTTAAAAACTGGTTATGTGTATTATAGGAAGAGCTATTCCTAGAGGAAACAACTGGAAAGTTTAAACTATTACAAAGGGGTGATTACAAATCAGTTCAAACTCTTATACTCGATGGTCGTGTCAACTGAAACCTAAGCATTGCTTCAGAAATGATACACTAACATAATTCATGACTGTCTCTTTAAGGTAGACTGGCATTAAAGTGGTTTAGGTCGATTCATTTTCTTAGGCTGATTATCCGTTGTTTATAGGTGGAAAGTGGCTGCAATACGGACGATATTAAATAATATGAAATGCATATAATGCTGTTTTCCGTGCTCGTCTGTTTGCAGTCACATTGCCGGATGTGCAAACAGAATGACTTATAAGCCAATCCTAGCTGATGAATGTTTGAAAGACTTGGAATTTGAAAAGAAGAACACCAAGAATTAAAACTTAAACCAAAACCTGTTGGACGTGAGGTTGTGCAAACTAATAGAATAGAGTTTAAAATCATATCCTGATTGAAAGCATCACACACACTATATTTCATCTTATTTTGTCTACACATACGAAATAGTACAGAACCGTTCTGCATTCACCATTTTGTATAATCAACCATCCACTGTATGAACACTGATACCACTTGATTAAGTAGATAGACATTTTCTTTGTTTGGCATTTGTCTCCTTCACTGTTTGAGCAATATTCAATTCCAGGTTGTTTGAAGGTGTGCCTTCGTATCATAAAAAAGATGTAAGACTAACGTACGACTGTCTGACATAACATTTGAGCACACATATTTCTGAACGATTTCTAGTTGAAGGTTCTCGCTTCAAAATATCTGCGTTTGATGTGTGAAATGTATAAACAAGTTTGGGTATTACTATTGTGATTCTCAGTCAATGATATGCGGTTGCCTCGTTTAAAATAATAGAAGTTTTAACTTCCATACAAAGTGTTATATTATGCTTTCCAAGAGTGTTCAAATTTACGGTGATGATAAACTGGCTACCTATAATAAATTACTGATTTACAGTAGGAGATTTGGTTTATTTCAAGTTGAACATCACCCACAACTGATAGCACCTTTCGCATCCCCATAGACTTTCAAGTCAGCTGCTTATGATAAGTTACAGAGATAAGTGACAGGTGTGATATATATTTGCCGGTGGTATACGACAGTGTATACCCAGACGATTTTGCCTTCGAGTAGATCTTGACTAGACTCACCAAAGTAGTATATTCTAGTATACCTGGGTTCTCTTGAAAATAGACCGTCAAGGTCACGTATTAACTGCACACAAACACGAATGGGGAATATATTTTACTACTTTGGGAAATCTTCCTTCGAGCTTTTGAATGGAGTAAATATTTTATTTAATACAAAGCAGTTGTCGCAGCATTTTGAACGTTGCTTTCAAACCTTCATATCGTCTTTCATAGGAGTTGTATGCGGCCTCTTTGTTTACGATATGACTTACGACAAAGCTACAGTCTGACTCGTTCGGTGGTGAGTACCTTAGGAAATCATTCGTATAAGCCTCCTCTAATTTCTTATAGCACGTACTGTCTGTAAGTAATCAGCCTTATTCCCACTACATCACCGTTGGTTCCAAGTGTTTTGGCCTTGTTTTTCCACATTAAGGTAATCAGCATATATTTTTGGCTAACATCAACTTGGTAATTAGGTTCTCCTCAAGCTTTTTTTGTGCCTCCCTTGTAAATTAGGATCTGTTGATTAAAGATCAGAATTTTGTTCTCCGACATTTTACGCACAGCACTTCCACTTCGAGCGTCTGCTTCAAAGCACAGTATACCTGTGATGCTTGAAAGGTGAACTAATAGCACGGGCGTTTCAGTCATAATTTCAGTAAGTCATCAAGTGACCCGCAGACGGTGTAGTCGGAATTGAGTGTAGCTGATCGCTCCACAGCACACTTTCATAAGATCACCGATGACGGGACTTGTAGGAACTCAGTCATGCATCGAATAACCAGTATGAAGTCAAAGCTCCATGTTGTTAGTATCTTACGGTAGGCATATAAAATGTAGAGCGAGTGTTATAAGTATTCCATGACTAACCTAGAATTTTGAAATTGAACGCGACGGAAATGACATTTGCTGTTTCAAACCGAATGACTCAGCAGCATCGGTAGCGTGGAAAGACCAAAACAATTTGCAAAACTACTAAATCCGCTATCTTGTAGAGCTGGAATCTCGGATTTGAAAGGAAGTAGTTTTCGTGGTAGGCATTCTGGTCGTTTTGGAGAGGATGAATACAAAGTGGAATCAGAGCTGTGGTTCCAGATTGGATCTAAGAGTTGATCTATTTTGAGTCAAAAATTCTTATTGATATATCAGCTGATTACGAAAACGTGATTTTCCTTGGATGGTGGGCTCTCTGGGAGAAGACTGTACGCATACATGAAAGAAAACCACACAAACTGACTAATAGGATTTAAACCTACTTCACAAATCTTCATGCTGAGAAAAAACTTATTGTCTTGCAATATTAGACATTTTGTTACTGTTCAGAACTTTTGTTCGAGTTGCAAACGTCGTTCATTCGATTTGCAGCTTAAGTTTAGTTATTCTATGACTATTTATTTCATTCAGTTTTTCTCATGTTTTACAAGGGCGCACAGAACTGCACATGTTTTCACCGTAATTCCTTTGTTTATGCACGTGAACACATGTGGGTCGAGAATAATGTTGTTTTCTAATTATACACATCACCCCGCTGTTCACTATATTTTTTCATTAACTGGTACGTAGTAATTGGTTTCGCAACAACTGGTTGCCAGTATTCAGTCTTGTCTTCCGAAGCTTCAGAAATTGTGTTAATTATAATTTTGTGTTCGAGTTAGGTCCACGCCCGTTACTCACACATTGTTATTCGCGTTATCAGGGTCTGTCAGTAGAGTATTTATATGAGATATTCCAAAAAAGAGTACTCACTTATAAACTTGCAACCCAGCTACGATAGTGTAGTCGTTAAATGTCCGCAACATATTTCGCGTTAAAATTGTGGAGTTAACTCATTCCGATTCTTCAAGGTCAGCCTTTTCTAACAACGCCAGTTTGTTTGTGCGGTTATTCGCATGTAATTGCGCGCAATCCAAGTTTGTCATGTGAATCAATAACTCATTCAACAGTTTACAAGATGGTTTGACGATTAAAAATATGCCTACATCAATTGCTGAACACCCAAGAGACTGTTAGCTGAAAAAAGTTCCCTTAATTCTATGATCAAGCAAGCCGTGAGAACTAATCTGCCATCTGTTAACTGACTAGTTGGGACAACAAGCATATGTTTAATCCTGTTCATTGTCTTTGTTTTTTGTCAGCAGTCATCCGGATTGGTTTGGGTTGTTTTGGGTTAAATTTGCTGACCAACTTCAATTAAGAAATAAGCAGAAGTTTATGCTTTTCTTCAGCTATTTGAAAAATTAAATAAAACCGTCGAATAGTAAACACATCGTATAAATTATAAAGTTGTAAACTCAACAAAAGCCGTGTTTTAACTCTTGTTTCTTTTGTTATCGCAGAGATTAAAAATGAACAGTTAAACCATATTATATATTTCCATGTATCGTTAATGCTTTAAATTGATATACCTGTAAAATAGATTTTTGAATGCTGCCGTTATGCTTCAAATACTGCATCCCACTCGGCGTTATAGTCACTCTGTGTCAGTAAATTTTGAAATACCTCGTACCAGGCTATTCTAATTGGTACCGCTACATTCAAGTTCACTGTTACTAATTACAATCTGTCTGCTTCAGATAGTCCTGGTAATTCATGTGAAACTGAATATTATGTGGGGCATTTTCAAACTTAATCTCATCAAGAGAGCTAACAAAGACGATTAGAAAACAGCTCATTACTTTAGAGCTACCAGGACACGGGCACCTGAATTTTCGAAGGACTTGGTCTTTTGATTCAGGCTATCTGTTTTCATCAAAGAGATTCAGCAATCCTTACAGATAACTGCAGTTTTCAATTTGTTGATCGCCACCCACTTTAAAGAAAACGCAAACGGATATTGATCTCGTGCACACAGCCCAAACAAAAACTGAAATTTCCGAGCTCCTGGCGTGGCTTCGTAGCTCAGCTGGTAGAGCGCTTGCCGCTTAGAGGCATGGTGTTTCTGTCGCTGGTTCGAATCCAGCCGAAGCCCTGACTTTTCGCAGTTGGGTCTCATCTAAAAAACTGAATACTTATTCTCGTGGTATATGAGTAAGTTTACATATAAGAGGAAAATCAAAAATTTTTCCGTAACGCATCAATTTTATTCACACCGATGTTAAATTTGTCGTATCATTGCTGTTCATTATCAACATAACCTTAGGTGGATTATCGACGCTTTTGATTAGATTGCTTTCACACTGGTTTCAGATCACGTGGCAAATTTTCTACCATATTCAGTGCTCGCACTGACCGGTGGTTGAGGTCATGTACGCGCTTAATTGTGCGTACATGAAAAAAAGTGCTTTACTTCAATTACCTAAAAGTGGAATTTCTTCCAAACAAGATCACTTTCGCCCGGTTTCGTAGAGCTTCAATAAATCTTCAGGGCTCTAGATAAATCACTGCCAAAACCCAGTCACAGACGACAGTTGTAAATTTTTCGACTTCTCCTACTGCACCTTCGGTGTTCATCATTATGGTTTCATGCCAAGAAAATCTGAAGCCTATTTGATGTAAGAGACCTGACCAACTCCACCTGTGGACAACAAAGGTGGTTCCATGTCACTGGTGACAAATAGCCCCCATTTCATCAAAATGAATTTCACTGTGGTCACGTCCTTGAGTTTCATGTTACAGATTATGGGTGAATTGTGCACATAATTTACTACCGATCCTAACATTGACTATTAGTATGCAAAGCGTTGAGTACACTCTATCTATCCATCCATCTATCTATCTATCTATTAATGTGGTCCGCAATTTTTACCTCTCTCAAGTAATTGACACTTTATGCTGTACCCTCAAGAATTCAGCCATACGCATCTTCAGTAGTACTCACTGTCTGTCGGTCGAAAAGATGTTTGATCCAGGTTTTAGAACACTGAGACTACTAGATGACTGTGGCTTACAAAACGCAGGCAGTATGGGCAAAACGCTAAAGAATACCTTTCTACCCCACAAACACCGTGTTTAGGATAACAAATTATGCATATTACGGCAGATACTGAGAAAACTTTGTTATTCACTAAGTATCTCAATTTAAGTAGTTTGAAGGGAACAACAAAATGTTGTACTATTTGTGTATTTGCGGAACATCACTGTATATACCGTCATACAATACACATTTTTACTTGCTCGCAGACTTACAGTTAACGGTACGGAAACATTGAACATATAAAACTTGCCTCAATTAAATGACTCTACTTCCCAAAATCAAGATACCTGACCTTCAGTGCAATTCTCATTTGACGAGAAAATTTAATTACTGTATATTCAGTCATGTGGAACTAACAAACTCTGCTACATTGAGTTTCAGGAAGTAATCATCAATAACTTGGCAAGCACAAACGATCTGATGAAGAGTCAGGAAATTGGTTAGTTTAAATTGAATCTCACACACATTTCATCTCACTCAGAAAGTCTCCCAATCAGTCCTTCTCAGTAAGATGTTACATGTTTGAGTGTTGCCCACCTTAAAGCATTTGGACGCGACAATTCAGTCGTTCTTAATACAAGGTCATTTGTGCAATGGTCGATGCGACTGCCTTGTGAACGCTTGGCCGGAATCCGACCTCCGCTCGCAGCAAAGATAGGAGCTAGTAATGAATTCTAAAGAGAACAAACCTTGAGTCTAGTGTTTATTGTGGAAACAGATTGACTGAATTGTCTGTATGAATGTGAAAGCTCTAATCAGATGTGGATGATATTCCTTTTCCACTGACGCTCCAGTTTTTCCATGAAAAATATTCACTGTCTTTGCTCAGCACCACAAAGTGTAAAGAACTCACTGGACAAAAGTCTGTGCTGTCTGTTCAAACATTTCTGACACTACTAGCAATTGGAGTAGACGTGAAATGAAGCTATGTATTGTGGTATCTATGTAGTCGAAGAAACTCGAAGTGGTTTAGAATAACTGCCGGTACTATCCAATCATCCACTGGGGGAAAATGGCCCTGGGTCAATAATAGTGGTCAGTGAAACCTTGGTTATAATACAGCCATTGTGTATGGATCGAAGAACGGTTGTACGACGGAAATTAACGAACTATATGGTGTACACAAATGCTTTAATGTTAGACAATTCCGACAGGAGAAAATGACAGTTTGTATAAAGTTTCTGGTCAAAGCCATCTGTTGGATCCACTAATTGTACGATTGTCACCGGATAAAAACCTCAGTAGTGTGTTGTAATGCCTTGGCGATGAAGCATAAACACGATCACGAATCAGTATGCCTCAATAACACTGTCTTTCTTTTGAGTAACGATGTCAGAACCAGCATATTGGCGACTGTGGATTAGTGTTTTAAGATTTTCGACTTTAACTGGCGAGCTTAAGTGATACCACAAAATAGGGAAAGAAGATGTACGAGTAAGAAAACACATAAGAAACAACACAGAAAATTCTTGTTAGTTTAATAGGCACACGTGTGTTGGACAGTCACGATCAAGTTAACCTGAAATAGCTTTGCTTAGCTACTACCAGTTTATTACTGTTTATTGTCTACTTTCAACAGCGCTTCACGCAACCTCCTTCAAAGAAGAAGCAAGCTGCGGCATCGGAGATAAGCAGAAACATTTAACGAAAAGAAATTCCAGGCAAGCGGGTTTTTAAATGAAGGGCACTGCATGAGTAACAATCCTGAACAGTTAACAGTTCCTTCGGTTGCAGTAACAAATTGCTAGCACCATCAGCATACACCCATTGGGACAGAAAAATGTCTTCTCACAGTAAGACATCTGTTAAAAGTATAACAGAGGTCAACGGTTAGTTCTCCACATAAATATGTTTTAGGTTTTGAAGGAGCCCAGAAAAGTCAGTGGGCAAAACTAGTGACTGTATAAGCGGCCAGTCCCAATCAAACAATAGTACTACATGTTAAAGGATGCATAATTCCGCGAAAGGTGATGATCACCAGAGTGTGGAAGATTGAATCCACGCAACAGACCTTAGCATGGAGGATTGATTAAATGGTAGTTGTAGGGGTCGGTCCAATACTTTTTATCTTGTTGGCCTGAGCGACGGTATTCGTCCAGTATAATTATGCCCAATACCACAGCTTTGTCGTCAAGACCAGTGATCACACTACGGCTTTGTAACTAAGGTTGCAGTTGATACTCGTAACCTCTTAAAGACCGCGTGGTGGAGATGACGTAGTCTTTTCGCCAGGTCACTAGCAAAGCGGTTGTTTCAGAAGCAACACATGGTTTATGTGATTCAGAAGAATTGATAAATGCGAGCAGATTTCCCAGACTGATCCCCGTCGCCACTATACAGAAGCGAGTAGTCACTTCAGTTACCTCAGGAACTCCGGACCTTAGTCCGTAGAAGGTCGTACTGACGCTGAATGGCACGAATGAAGATCTTAGGAATGTTGCCATCTGGATCAGGTACCAATTAATGGAGAGGAATGAGCAGGACAACTCTTGAAGACCACGACCGCCTAGCACATGAGATATCCTGTCCATCTACGCAGTATATACCTTTCCTCATAGGAACTTTAATATCTCTCCTGCTGAAGCCAAACGAATCATCTCTGTCACACCCAACACGAATGGACACTGAAAAAACGACAGTCTTTCCATCGGTGATTCGCACGGAATGGAAGTAGTGATAGAACAACTGGAAATGTTCACATCACCTTGGCTAATCGGCTTATTGACGTAACTTGTTGCGGTGTCTTCCGGAAAACGAAGCCACCACTGCCTAAGTAGACGGTCTGTGCAGTCACAGCTTTGGGCGCGTTGTGATAAACTCATTTCAAAACAAAAAATTGAATCCTCTTCAGAAACAATTGTTATCTCAGCAGGTAAACGCAGTGATTCTACTTCGGAAGAGCTTTGGTAATTTGTTCCGGTATTGTACGAAGTTGCTTACGGCGATTAGTGAAAGTTTTGCCTTTCCAACTGAACAGGAAAGATAGGTCATCTCGTTTGTGGTGCTCAGTAAGTAATACTGTCACTGCTACTGTAGTTTACATATACATGTGGAATAACCTTATATCCATATGTCCGATTAGGGTATAAAATGAGCATCACCCACATATGAAAATGGCTTCCATCTTTGGTTAGAATACCTCAATTGCAATCGCAGACTCAAACTTGGCCGTTATTAGAGTTTGTCAGTAAGGTGTGGTAGTGTAGCTATAAACATTTGAATTTTGACCAATGTTCTAATGAGGTAACCCAGTTCGATGCTGTGTCCCTGACGTACTCCAACCAGACGACGCATATAACTCTTAATTGCAAACACGAAATCGACAATTAATATGAAGAGTAACCATACGAAATGCTTATCTAAAATAAATGTGACATTTAGATACTGTTTACCTCGGGATTCTGTCCCCAGTGTAAATGTTTTTCCCATTTGTTAGAAAGAACAAAGGTTTTCTGTTCGTTAAAGCTTTCGTACATCTTACATGTGGCTGTATTTCAACACAAAGCAACAGGAAACTATTCCTAGACCGTTAGACGAAATCACTCAGTGTTAGTTACCAGCAAAATTCCGCTAGCTTTTTCTGTAGATATTCTGACTGTTTGCCGAACGCATCTACCATTGTTATTGATCATGTTGTGGTGTGCAACTGAGAAAGAATAAAAACCACGTGGAGTGTGCATGCGTTTGTGTGAGAGGATTATGCAAAGATGCTGAAGGTCATTTGGCCCAAGAGTACTTCGACATCGTGTGAACATCCTTGCGCAAAAAATAGCAAAAGTTTGGGAGGAAGTTACAAGATGTTTATCGTATTAAGAAGGAAACAACCTTGTTATAATGCGTAAATAAGTTAATCAAAATTTTTTAGCTCATATAGTCTGATCACAACTTATTTCCATTGTACGCTGTTAATCAAACGACTGAAATAATCCATTGAGTGCCAGAATTAGAAACATCGCACACCTTCGTAGTGAACGGTGGTTAACACACTTCCAACCATGTACCAGCAAAACGATTGGCAGTACAGTGATCAGTAATCACTCCACTTAAATGAAGAACATATGATTCATTAAAAATTTAGGAATAGACGAGGCTAAGAATGGTGATGTACATCTGAATCAGTGTTGCATGATTTAGAACGAAAAGACAAAACAATAGACGAGTTCATCTTCAGCGATTCAACAATAGACCGACAGTAAACTAGTAAAACTCAAAGGATAATGAACTGAATAAAAACTCAACCCCTGCCTATCAAGCATTCAACAATCACAACGCACGATACAGCAAACAACAGTCGGCTAACACCTACATCGAGAAAACGAGTGTACCTTCAGTTTATCAACATGGTTTCGTTGATACAGTCGGCGGAATACTCGGGTTGCCGCCCTGAATATGTGCATCAAGTCTGTGCTCGAATTATGTGAACGATGTTGCAGTAACAACAATAAGTTGTTCCAGATTTGATGTCTGGGCGCTGAAAGTGTATTCTTCGCAAGTCAACCAGCACACGTGATGTTGTAGTTTTAGACGGATATCATAGGAGTGTACATTTTCGATGGGTACAAGTACACTTCTTAGTTTGCTTAGGTTGACCAGGGGACTTGTGCACTGAACTGAAGGTTCATCTGATTCACTGGTGGCACGTAGAACACTGCCCCGGCTTGCGCATCTTGTTTTGAAGCTCTCAGTTGTAACTTTTCAACAAAGGGAAGACTCTTCTCAAAATGAAGAGGACAAGTGTAACGATTTGGCTGAAGATGGTGACGTTCTTGCAGACTGAACGTACTGGCGAAACAATTTGATCAGAACTGCCCAAACATTCTACTGATTAATCCAAGTACTTGGCTGTTTTTCTGGCCTATTGATGCACTGTTTGAAGATAGACTCAAGTTATTCTAGATAACTGTGCACAATTCGCATTCGCGTGTGTTGGTACACAGGCATTTATCTATGGGAAAGTAACCCGTGAAACCCAAATAACAGAGTTGCATCATTTTGCATTTAGCTGTGTTAAACAGAAGCCGGTTTTCTGTGGCCCAGCAGTGCAATATGTTGAAATTCATTTGTAGCTTTCCACTCTAGGTTACGTTATCCACCATCAGTTAGGGTGAAGGACATCAGCATAAAACATCGATGGAGAATTGAAAGGTTGTAGGATTTCGGGCACAGGCAACATGAATAGCAGATACCTCATTGTGGGTCTTCGTAACACATCGCTGGGCGCACAGTACCAATCTGATAAAGCCTATTCACTTTGAAATCAGAGTGGTGATCAAGGAGTTAATTTGTGGTTCAGAATATTCAGGGATTTTCTATAGCATAATTACGAGGCTTCATACTGGGTCTCAAATAATCTACTCGATAGAACTCCTTGCGGAAGTCTAGAACAACTATGTCAACTGGATTGCCTTTCCCAGCCACCTTTGTTCAATCTTCTTAAGTAGCAAATAAACTGGTAACACACCAGAATCCCTTTCAGAATCCATATTGAATCCCGGGTAACATTACAAATCCAATGAAGCATTTATGTAACTGCCCGTCATTCAGGATTTTCATGATGCAACTGATAACAGTACGGTCTGTTTGAAGTTAGCGAGCTTATTGACATCGGTGACGCAAAGGTTGGATGAAGACGTGTACCTGTTCCAGGCCTTCGGAAGCTCGTTGTCTTAGAGAGATTGAAGAAAACATCCCTTGTGTCGTAGACGATTCTTCGGCACACTACCTTAGCGTCACAATAAAGATGATATTCGAACCCGTAGACATATTCACAGAAATTTGATAGTTTAAGAACACAACGCGTGATATAAAACTAGTTGTTCACGTGACACTTGTGATTTTGGTACTGGATGTATGTTACGATTCTGCAGTGGAAATGGTGAACGCCCTCAAATACTGGCTGCTAAGACCCTCGAGACTGCTATCCCACCTTTACGGCGCAGGTGACAGCTTGCGGACGACTTTTGGTGATGGACGCAACAGTCTTGCAGAAAGTTTGGGATTGACACTGTCAGTCAGATCCAGCTGGCACTGATGTTTGTCGGTCCGCACAGCTGTCGTTGCTTGGTAGCCGACTATACAGCATTCATCGCATGGTTCATCCGTTCAATCCAACTGATATCTATTCCAAGCTGATCCCCTTACTGGCAGTAAATATTTTGTGTAGCGCTGAAATTGGTTTTTGTACCTGTCATCCAACTTACTTGATCGCAACACAACTGTTGGTTGTCTTGGTAGTGGTAACCACTATAAATTGTCGGTGATCGTCGAGTGGCAGATTCTTTGGGGCATCATACTATAAAATATCGTCGAGCTTTTTGTTAGGAATAATCAGTCTGCTATATAAAAGTTCCTGGCGAATTAATTTGCAAGTCATTATTCATGTTTATTTAAGGTTAGAATATAATTTAGACTTGAATGTGTGTGAGAGAATTTCCGTCGAGTGACTTTTCTGACACTGTCGATTGAGTGAAAAGCCATAAGTGCGTCGCAAAACTCAAAGACAGATGACGCAAATTTGGGATGGACCTGGATGGTGTTGGACTCAATCTCAGGGTAGATTCTGTAAGCAGTTTGCGGAGTTCAGCTTGCGTTCGACGTCATTATATGAGGAATCGTTCACCCATGAGGCAGACTGGGTTAAATTCGACTCATCGATCAAACAACCGATTAAAATCCATAAAACGCCAGAAAATTTCAGGTGGGCTCTGAAGAACTGGGTCATGTGTCGTAGATGTCTTGAACCGGATGTCAATCTAGATGCCTACATCACTGCCTTTTCTACACTGGCGATCGTCACGGTTAACTTTAGTATTTGTTGTATTAGCTTTCTCCCCTTTAACTTCTGCCTTATACCTGCGCTTGCAGTGGACGGTCTTCATGCATCGCTCACCATTCCAAACTGTCAGATTTCGCTGAGAATGAGCACTTGACGGAGATCACAACTCTATACTTTTCTTGTGGGTCTACCTCCAGTCACTTAGGTCTTTTTATCATTCTCCTTCTGTGGAAGTGGTGGTGCTCCTGCCTCCGTCGTCGGTAAGATCGATGGCTGTATCTTGTTTTCCATTGGCGGGAATAAGGTAACTGTTGAACTATCAGTCAAAACTGCAATGTTACTCTGGGCAGATGGTGACTCTGGAGTGTTATATAACTGGTTAGCCCTGGTATGGTCGAGTAGTTGGGTGACAGTTGGAACTGAATTACAGTGGAGAACAAGGTAGCCATTTGTGAACCGATTATTTCTTGTATACAGCTATTCAAACCCGACAGAAGAGAAGATAAAGAAACTTTGTCCATTGCGATTATGTCCACTATGACAGACTAAGATAACTGCCTCGTATCTGCATCACGTCAAACCACCTTCCAGTCTGACATAAGGATTGAATGAACTGTTGCCAAATACACTATAATGGACAAATATTACCATCGCGTATGCAAAACATGCTTAAGTTTATACACACTAAAGTAAGTTTTTGTAAATTAAGCGTAACTTTTACAGATCTTCCGCTTTGTAGCGTACGCAAAAACGAACAGCAAAGTGTTCATAATATCGGGGCAGTAGTGTGTGACAAAAACATAAGATAAATACCAGTTAGTTAATAAATATTTTATGTTGTCCCTTGTAAAGTAAAAACTACTATAACGGATTATTTCCGTGTATCATAGCTTTTGTTAAACCTGTCCTTTTCCCTCTACCTGTTCAAGTGTTCTTGGTCACAACACACAAACGGGAATGAGAAAGATACGGTATGAGTAGTATGTTGGGGGAATTTCATTTATAATATCTAGTCAATCACATCATGTGAGATTATCATTCCGCGTTGCTTGATTTGTGAATTAAACAAACGTAGTGTCTTATCAAGGAGTTCTAAAGAGTTGGTTTTACTTTAGGTGAAATGTCTGACGGTGAGTTGGAATATCATTTTTGTTTTAAGTTTTTACAGTGGACAAGAATAACCGACAACTTTTTCACGGTGTAATTAAAATATGTCGGGCTGCTTTTCAAAGTCAGTTAAAATAAATACCCTGTTTCGCCCCCACCGCAATTAGTCTTATTGTTACTGGGATACTCTCAGCCACGTCACAATTGGAAGCGGAGCTTTTCATATAGCCAGACAAGCTTTGGTATTACTGCCAGATCACTGTAATCCAGTTGTGAATTTGAACTGGTCTGCATACAAAACACCGCAACATTGATTTGGACAAAATGGTTTGTGTATACTCTCTGACTGAGATACCTTCGATGGCCCATAGATGCTTCTCACCAATTATAGCTGTGAATTTCGAGTGGCTTATAGAACAGTTGAGTAAATCTGATTGAATAAATCACCGAAAGTCAGTGAGAAAATGGGTGGATTTGTGTTTGGAAGTGAACTTGACCTAATTATCCATATTTACAACTTTTCACCAAATTTTTGTTCAAAACGGGATAGCGGAACTTCACATTTAAGATCACTATTATTTGAAAAGAATATCTGTTAAAATCAACACCTCCATCAGAACGGTAAGCTGATGGAACTATCATGAAGTTCTTTATTCATATTTCATTGGTAAAACTTGAAAACTGGTAAGTATTCGAAGTTACGTTTATATCTCACTAATTCTAATTGGAAGTCGTCAACCTCCAGCCAAATACTTTACACTTCGCTTAAGCTCATGGTTTATATTTGTTGTACAACGTTAATGTGTTACAAGATTGTTCTACCTTTCTTAAACATCTAGGTGGCTCGTCACTCAGATGAAGTTTGTTTAACAAATGCTAACAACTTTCCACACCGAGTTGACGATAAGATTACGTCGGATGAAATAAAACAAATACAGCAGCAACGGGTTATGTTCCAAATTGAGTTCTGCTGTCCAGCAGATATGTAACTTCAGATAGTTGGTCGAAGTGGTCATCAGTGAAATGATGGGCAGCTGGTTCGAACTTGCTGTGTCTCACTAACACCACGCGTACTGATAATTCAAACCCGCAGCCAGATGATAAGTGTCAGTTTACAGTTCAGATATGGGGTCACAATAACTGGAGCTGCCAGAGGGTAGGTGAAGAGAAAAGCACAGCAGCTGAGATGGGATGCTTTTCTGCGCAAGAACTAATGATTCTGACCACACCATTCTTGCTGCACCCATTGCTAAAAACTAAATTGTCCGTCCCGTGTTGTGCGCAATATTAGATTACTTACTTGTAACAGGCTAACTAGGTCATACCACATGTAGTTTAATTGTGCGCATCCGGCAATATCCACTAAAGTGGCTACAGAGTAGTACAAAGAAAACCTTGACATCTGTAACCGTTTAGCATCACTCTACCAACATCTCCATAACCTTTCACTTAAACCTTTCGGGTTTCTTTTAAACAGGTTAAGAAAGATGTTCCACAAGCTTCACTGCCAACCACTATTCTGGGCATTATCAACAGCTGTGATACAAATAACGAATACAGAAAGTTTTCGAAATTAGTTCTGGTAAACATATGACAGATTGATTCATCCTAAAGCTTGGGATTCAGAATGGCTTGATTTGTGCACAAGGTTATACTATCAGGTTAGCGCTTGGATTTTTACAGCTTAGAACAATGGAAATATTAAGTTTGTATACTATTCCTCAATAGTTTACTATATAGCCCTTAAAACAGTACTGACCCAATGAATAACTAAGAGAAATAATTAGTGGGGAGTATTAAAGTGTGTGCGTTGACATTAATTGAACACCACTCACAAATAGTTGAAGCTTACGTTTTCTAACATGCCCATTTCCAAATAAAACCGATACACCCAAAATTCACTCCTGATAGAGCATGTCAATAATGCGTATCATTTGTACAGTTGAGATTTGAGCTCCATTGCACATTCTGATGTGGGAACAATTTTACGTCTAACCATTGCACTACTCAATGGAACCTTGTATCAAAATTGATGTCCTTTGTTTTTTGCATTTTCTAGTCAGCACCGCTATACACCGTCACTTGGGGAAAAAATTTACCGGATTGGTGCTGAAATATTTTGGTCAACTACTATGTTTTGTTCTATATGTTTTATGCGTCGATGACTTGATGGAAGACTTTAAATTTGTTTCTGGAGAGTGTGTCTCAGTCTTCCCTAAACACAGGATTGAAGAGCTGAAAAAACTTCCCATTCAGTTTAAACCTCTCTGTTGTTTATGACAATTTTTGGTTATTTCCTGACTGATTTTACTCGACTGCTGATTGAAATCTGTTTCAAAGTCACCTGGATTTGATTGTTTCAGTAAGCTTATTTTCAGCCGTTTTGTAAGGAGTTCGCACACTCTGGTACGTTGGTCGTTCCTCCATCATTTATTTGAACACTTGAGTGGTTCACAGTTAATGTGAAGGAGAATTGCTACTTTGTGATTTATCTTCACTACTGTAAGAAATTCGATTTCTCTGTCTACCGTTTTTATGCTGTCGAAATCTTTAGATTAACAATTTCTGCAAACCTTATCATCCTTCTATTTTTTTCGGTTGAAGGATCGCGTAACAGAGAAATCAATCTGAATGGACCATGATATTTCACCATTCAAAAATGGTTAGTTCTTGTTGGTAGCTTTCAGAGGCTAAACATTAACCTAGTTATAGGGCTCAAGTGAATCACTCTTGCAGTGCGATAAGAGATTTCGGGTCATTTATCAACCAATCAAATCCATATGAGGAGTGACCTAACTGACACCCGCATAACTGTTCAAGCACCATGTAACCTGCTGATATATCTTAATTCATTATTTCCTGAACAGTACTTAAACAGTCTTGGTGTGAAGACAGAACGGGCTAATCGTTACCTAGGTGGATCAACAGAAATATTGTGACAAAATTAGAGCTGATATTTTCAAAACCCTAAATAATCAGCATATACGTTACTCATTCATACAAGTCACCAGTTGTGATAAATCTGGTTTTAATGATTCTAAGTTTTCCGACTGCTTCATTGAAAACTCTCTAGTAATATTGTTTTTCATTCATACGGAGCCAAGAAAGTGTGCCAGGAAGTTATGTCACCTATGTACCACCCTCTGAACCTACCGATGCGTATGATCATGCAACACAAGGAACGCACATACAGACCTATTTTATGTAAGGTCTTCTAAAGTCTGTGGTTTTGACTTCATGCAAGATCACTAGAATGCCCACAAATGAGCGTATTCATGGGGAAAAGTTTGGGAAAGTTGGAAAGCATTGGTCAACCAATGGATCATATCACGGATCTATTGGAGACTTCATGATCTGAGAGGACGTAAACAAAATAAACTATAGTGGAGGCTACTTAATTGAACCAAAGTTTATTCGCATGTGATCGCGGCTTCCGTTAATTTTTTCAAACAGCACCAGATACAATTTTTGTCGTGGTTATGGTTCGCCAGTATTGTGCATTTATTCTCGTTCATATTGATACTTCAGGTCTGATACAAATTCTCATGAAACCATTGTGTTCACAATTGAGTAGTAAGGTACCACGCTCAGCCAAAGTTGCCCGTGATAAATTCTGAGAGGTTTTTGAAGCCAGCTTACAAACCTGCAACTTGAGTCTGATTACTTACACTTGTGCAGTTCACCTAACGACGAATTCTTTCTTACTACGTGTATATGTAGATCAGCATCTTTGAACATCCAGTATCGTAAACTACATAACGGAGAATATTTATGTGAAGCATAGTGTTCTGCAGCTGTCGATTGATCAGTTTGTCCTGACTGTCAGGAAAAGAGCTCCCTCTCGCAGTTATCCACTGTTTCCTGTTACTGCAATCTGATTAATTTTTTTCTCGTTTATATCCCCCATTCATAAACAGTCTGAATAGGATTTCGGTCGACAACTTTAATCAAGATATTGTCCATCAGATCTGCTTTGTTTAAACTGAGAAATATCTTGCTGAGAGGTTGTAACTGAGTGTCGATGGGCAATTATACGTAAGAAAGAAATACGGAGATGTGTACAATCTAGGATGGTATTAAACAAGCAACGTACTAATTATCCCAGCTCGTTTTTACACACACGGATGCGGCGGCTTCTAAAGAACAATGCTTTGTGCAATTTAGTACAGGTTTTTGAAGTGCCGTACTACTAAAAATACTGATACTCAATTTTCAAAAATAATGTGTACTTTTGTTTATGCTGATTTCAGTAAAGGAAAAATAACACAAAGCATATCGATTTCAGAAACGTTCTTTCTATATTTCACTTCACATGGAACAAGAATCATCGGGAGCCTCTTCAGTACTGTCAGAGCAGCAAAACGAAATACGCGATGATAATTTCCGGGCCTGCTGTATAAAGCCGGTTAGGCTGTAAAATGAAAAGTCCATGAGGTATGAAGATTATCCAAAGGTTTATATTTCATACTCAGAATAAGAGTATTTCGTTGACACACAGTTTGAAAATAATGGGAATTGAGAAAGAATTGATCAGATTGCAAGCTTTCGTTGAAACGAGATCAATAACGGAATGTAACTTGTGGTTTGCTTGGTTGCATGTAAACATCTGTAAATCCTTTCCTGAAGATTTGTAGTGGGCAAGTGGGGATGCGAGTTACTTCAACCATCAACAAGTTACAGCCCTTTTCATGAAGTGTAATCAAAAGACGGTGGCAATAGACACTGCACTAGAAAAACGTGATATGGTTTGGAAACAAACCACATATTTCCATCAGTGCTCTGAAATACGATAACTAGCTAGATTTAGTCTACTCTTGGGCCAGCGATGATAACCAAGGAACAAGAATGAAAAACGTGACATGGGTCCACGTCCACTCGGCGGCATCCAAAGTCGCATCAAACAAAAAGTGAATGGAACCTTCGGGCATGTTATGCAAATGCCTTAATATTGAAGAGCGTAGTCATTTGAAAGATTGAAGTAATACACGAATCGTCTAGAAATTATAACTATCGGCTGCAAGTATTTCGTTACAGGACTGGTGAAATTGTCGCTGCTATCATATAGCAAGCAAACGTAACCGCGTACATCCAGAACAAACAAGCGTGAATTTTTATCTGACGTTACTAAGATGTTGATTATACCTTTCCGAGCTAATCCAACAAAATGATCTCCCATCGTATATGTGACGTTGTTTTACACGTGCACTGTAAACACTATTCTGTTTTTAGTGTTCAATGGGTTCATAAGTTAGGTGATGAAATTACAATCAGCTGAAGTAGTTTTAAAACAGCCACATTTAGCGAACATTCTCAAACAGCAATTGTGTTCACGTTGTCAGTAGCCTGGTTGATATGTACTTCGACTCGTAACATGAATTAGGACGATTCAACTCCTGTTTAATCTGTATTCACTAGCTGAAACTGAACACAAGTGAAACGGAGCATGTCGAGTTGCTCTCAGAAATTTTATACGTATCTCAAGTAATCGTAAAAAGTGATGCTGTGTCATTCTTATGAACATATGCATACAACGTGTGTAGTTAACTTGCACATTCCTACTTTAAGCATATCAATTTAGATCGAAAATAAGATTGATTTACAGTAGGAAAACTTGTGTCCGTTGAAGTCAGTGCAAATCATGGGATACACTAAGAATGAAACTAGTCGGAACCGGGTACCCGTATGTTCACGACAATGACAATAATCAAACAACCGTCATTGATCAAGGTTAAAAAAACTAAACCGAGTTTCGCTTATTTGTTATGGTGGAAATTTGGCGCATTGTTTCTCCCTATTACTTTGTAGCGAACCGATAAAGCATTCATGCTAGAAAATACAATTTTATTCAAGTATTTATACCAATCACCATGTCCCTTTCTATATTTGATTAAGTAGAATACCTCCGACCAGTATAAATATTCATATATTTAACGCCTGGATGCTACGTCTGCTTTTTTCATCCAATATAAAAAGCATGACATAAGCTGATATAATGGACAAATCGACAACAACGCACAGTTTAGTCTAGTACCAGAAGCAAATTAATCCAAAATGAAACTTGTCAATTTTCGTATGGATAAGGGTATAACAAAAGATTTATACGTAAATAAATGTGTGATTGATTTCTAAGAGTACCCAGTTACTTTTGTCATTGTAGGTCGAATGGTTTATTACAGACAAAATGTGAGACGCAAGTGCTTTCGACCATTCTTTGTTTAATTGGTATAAGTTAACTTGGATAACCCAGTATGATGTTTTGATTGGATTAGAATCGCATTAACACAGTATATTTTCAATATTCTCGCCGTTAGTTACAAATCCATTCTACATTGAGATTTGACACATTCAACTCATGTAACTTTCAGCAATTCAATCAAAATAACTGTTTTTTCTTATTTGTAGAGTTCATGGTGGTTGCTATAAAAGTCTTACTTACGGAATGCCTTTCTTGAGTTCACTGCTGCATTCTGGGAGGAACGATGAAAACATGTACCTAATGAACCCTATAAACAAGGTTATAACCATATAAACTGCTATCGTAGATCGGCCCCTGTACATGTCTATTGCGCGCAGGTATAGGTTGGATGATGTTCATATGTTTGTTAAACATGCTCTAAGCGTTTCACCCCCAAAATAGTGACGTGACTAAGGTCTAGTGATTGAGTACATTAGTCAATTACTTGCAAGTGGCGGAAAAAAAAAACTGATTTGCTGCATCTAACGACAACGAGTGCTGTTTCAGAGCAACATTTACTCTGGCATGTAAGTCAAACCAATAACTCTGTTATGGTAAGGAGAAAGGGCGTCCAATAAAGCACACTTTATTGCCTAACTCGCTGGTTGTCATTCCTCGCGTGGGCTCGCGTTCATAAATCAGATTTCGGGTCCACAACACACAACCGATTTTTACTTACACTTCATGTGCAGTTTTGCTAGGTTTGTAGATGTCAGACGCCTTCTGTCGGGGGGGGGGGTTCCTTCTGCTATTGCTCCTCTGTTCGATGGCTGTCGTTACGTCATGGCGTGTCCAATTGCTCATGTTGTCCGCAATGCGATCACTGCAGACTTTCAGACGTGCCTTGCCGCCGTGTTGAGCTATTCCGTCGAGAGTCGGAATACTCGCACCTCCGATTTGGTAATCCACTACAATGTGACTAGTTTGAAACGTAACAATGTTTGCCAGGCAATCACCATTTATTCACGGCAACAGCTAGAACGTATAATACTTTTGTTCAGATCCGCATATACCCATAAGTAAATACAGAATCATACTGCTATGTCAGTTACATATGCTGATCAGTCTGTCACAGAACAGAAGTGGTGGAACAAAACAGCCACTCAGAGATACTGATCATACAAACGATTAATACGTGCAACAAAAGATGTAATATAAAACCCTGTGAAAAAAAATCCTTGTAATACACATGTCTTATATGCCTCACAATCAAAGCACAAAGATTTCTAAAATCAAAGCGCTAACTGTGTGAGGTTACGTGAGTTCCAGTTAGTTGGCTCAAAACTTTTACTGGCCATTTGAAACGTTAATTGACCACGACCTGTGTCGTGCAGAGAATATTTAAGCGAATCTCATGGTGATTGTTACGCAAGATGAAGGCAGATTCGAAACTATTCAATACCTCTCTTAAATAGACCGAAAATATCTTGGATACTGTTAACTGAACATGAGTTTTTCTAAAAGCAGCGTATATACAATCGCAATCCATAAACGAGGATACAGGATCAGCGTTTCAAATTCAGTAAACATATTTATCATTGTAATTGAAGCCCGTATTTTTTTCGAAGTCCATGTCGCTGTTCATATTTGAATTATGTGGTTATTTACTCTGTTGTTAGTGCATCAGTTCTCAGAAACTATTAACTGTAAACCGTCGGATATTGTATCAATCAAGGCTTTTCATAATGTACCGAATTTTATCTTACATCCGTTTTAATCCGTTGCTCTAACGATTACAATTCAGATTACTTGTTTACAGTATCCACCTTCTAGAATTGACATTGTTCACTTCAGAATACCAGAAATATTATGAATGGCGACTAGATCGTCCAGCTGATTATTCCAACAGTCATGGGAATATCTCAATCCACCGGTAAGATATGGCAAAGTCCATAGCGTATATAGCACGCATAACAGGAAAGACAGAACGAGTAATCACTTAACAAACTCGGTTTGGCGGGCAAGAAAAAACAGGCGGAAATTCACGAATGATAGCGTGCAGAACTACCGGACTGGACTTCCAGTTTGTCAACGCGAACACACGGATGGCGTGAACGTGTGAATTGGGCGATAATGACGACTTTTTGTTACATATGTACAGTTACTATGTTAAATCGTGTCTTCGGAAAAGAATCCACACTAATTTGACTGCGAGAACAGAATCACTATATGGCTAAGTAAGCCGCATGTTCAGCAAGAACGCTCAGGCATACAACTGTATACACTAATGTTAGAATCAGACCATCACAGATCTGCATTCATACAGTTGTAATAAAAATGTAAGTGGTACTCGATTCGTGACTTTATCAGATTTTGGTCGCTAAACGGACAGACGTGCCCTTAGTCATGGATACCGAGAAAACCAGAGGTTTTCATTTTGGTTTACATTTTGGTTCAACCACACATAACGAAATCGCTTATAAGATAATCTCGTCAAGTCGACTAATTTTGAATACATCGATTCTCTTCTCCATAGGAGATCGGCAGTTACTTGAATCACAATCCAGTTTTAACGAAAGGTTTATTAGAAGTGAAATTTTTGTCATAAGTGGTTTTCAGTGTAAGTTGTAGTCAGCGTGTACACAGACCAGTGCAATGAGTGTAACGTCTTCTGAGCACATAAGCTGAAAACCGTAAACTGTGCTCGGCTTGTGCGCAATTCATAAATCATAACCCGTACAAACATCAACGTTGAGGTAATCGTAACTATGTCGTCTCCCCATCTTCAATCGAAGCGATCTCAGAAATAGAGAGACGGTAATTCCAGCAGTATTGTCTTCGAAGTCGAAAGTTAATCAAATCACAACTAAACAATGTGAACAGAACTAAGTTGAAATATATTCACCTATGGGCAAATAATGCACTGTTACAAACGAGACATCATCCGCTCAAAGAAGTAATGGCGAAAGGCACGCAAAAATCCCTACATAAGAACCAGGTGCGTGACAACGTTAGTTAGAACAACACAACATGATGAAGATTGTCACGCAACAGATCGACCAGTGTTCTAGGAAAGTCCCACTGTAATCCCGTTTTAAGTACTGATGATGGGAATTTAGCACTGTTACTCAAAGGATAAACTGGTATCCAACGTTGCATTTTGAAAACTCGGCAGGCTTAGTTTCAAGGTTTGAAATGGTTCCCAAAACATGCCCGGATAACTAGCGAACTGCACAAGTCCTGGCTAAAAAGAAAGAATAATGTAGTCGGGAATAAAAACGGAATTTTTACTGATGTTTGGTCACTTGAGGGTCCACAGTGAACTTCATACGAAAGCTTAAAAATGATTTCTTGTTCAATACTGTATCCAACAGGTTATAACTTCTGGATGTAGAAAGCACCATGTGGTTAAGGATGCCTCGTAGAGAAGTTACTTTTATGTTCAGTGTGTCATAACAAGCGAACTAGAGTAGGAAGAAGGATGGCTGTCTGATTCCACAACAGCCATCACGGTTTAGGATACATGGTCTGAGAAGAGCAGATGTGGGACAGCCTACGCTCAAAACAACCGGGCCGTGCTTTTATATCTGTGAACTCCAGCTAGTTAATTCAGAATCCCTTGAGGGTGCATTAGAAGGAAATGTTTCCCGGTCCATATGATACTGGAAAACTCCTTTGATGAGTTTAGTCTCATATCAGTAAATTAAAGTCATTAGTAACATCAAGTTCTAATTATTAGCAACGTTAACTGTCGTCAGCGCGAAGGACGAAGATACGATGAATGAAGGACAGGGGGCGTCAGTTAAATTTGGAAGGAGATTAATGGAGTGAGGACGAGCGATTATACTATACTACTCAAACTACTAGTCAGTAGTCAGGCGAAAGCATGTACTTGGGTGTTGAAGTAACCGGAGAAAAATTAAACACTGCTGTGTACTCTGACAGAATATGGCGTGACAGTGGTAAATATACCTTCCTTGGATAAATGTTATCCGGTAGTAGGTGTTTTTGCTTGAGGTGATGTTGGAACATATACCCGTGTGTTGATTTTCCGAATAAAACAATCCTTGGGTCATCCGCGTTCTGGGTTCACAACACTAGCCACCACGACAGAAGTGGTGATCTAAGCCGGAGGGCTATGGCGGTTCGCATCGTATATACGCAAACACGGCAACTAATGCGCCAAACTTTAAGCACCAGATTCACGTGTTGCGTCAGACAGAATCCACTTGACAAACATTTCTTTCGGGTTACTTTACCAGGCAACAGTTTACTCCGCGCCGACCAGTGCGCCGTTGATTACAAGGTAAACACGACCAAGTTTGCATACACAACTGTCCAGCCACATAAGCTGGTGAGCACCATTCAGACTGCCTGATCACCTCGAGAGGAGACAAAGCAACTGTACTGTGAACTCCAATTAATGGCTCCGAGCTGAAAGCGAAGAAATCATTGAACTTGGAAAATCGTTTGGAGCTAACAGGAAGATTACCGTATCTTCTCTACAGGTGATTATGCAACCTGAGATTACTCACGGGCACATGTGATCGAGCGTTCTGACATAATATTTCGGCCCTTCAATGTTTGGTCACTAACACAGTAGTCAACATGGTTACGTACTCGTTCATGACAATGGCTCGAGCTACTGACAAGTTCTAACAAGAGTCAACCTCGAGCACATTGATTCTTTTTTAAATGGGCTGGCTAGGAGATCTATAGAGCACGAAAGTTGTAGCCGACTGCAATTAACTTTCAACCTATGTCCACCCAAATCCTCTTCTGCCTATCAATAAGTTAACAAATGTACTGCTTCATCGCGTTTTTTCTTAATCAAGCCACTTGATTCCAAGGATGAACCTACAGTCTATTATTCGAGAATGAGGGTTGCAACTTAAGTTCTGACAAGTGAACTGTGTACTAGTTTAGAGGAAGTTTTCTTTTTTTATTTATTCCCCTCAGCAGGAGTGGTAGTAGCATTGTCTTACTAGTGTGTTTTAGTTATGCCTTCTGGTCGATTAATTCCTTTGACTGACAATCGCTAATGGCGGAATAGAGGACAGTTTTTTATTGTCCATATGTAACGGTGATTTGATGTTACATTATTTGTCTCTTTTTTGGAGAGGACTATTACATTATCATTCCGTCACTAATAACTTGTAGATAAGGAACGCGCTGTTTCTATGACATGTTTCATCATTTTATGTTGACAATAGTAAAACTGGCATTACTATGGTAAGCGCAACTAATGCATTTCCGAAAAAATTACTTCGACAGTGTAACGATATTTATGATTTTGTATTGTTATCAACAGGTTGTGTACTGTGCAGAGATCAAACAATTTATGCATTAATGTGATCCTGATCTAAGTTCCGTTGGCTCAGAGTGACATTGTGGCGCAACGTACATTAGGTTTGCTGTGAACGGATACAGGTTGTTTCACAATATACAGTGCATTAATTTGCATCTGTAGGACACGTCCGAATTCACCTGCCACACATGAGGTTAACAGATTTGTGTACGTACATGTCAAGTACCATGTTCGACGCAAAACTGTATGCTTGTTCCACTCGGAAAACGATTAAGTTAGTCAGCTGATGATGGCGCGCATTTAATTGTATTTTCTTCCTTATCCATCTGTAAGTTCAGTCGAACAATACTGTTCGCTTTAGACAAAGTGTAATTCCGGCTGAACAGTATGTGTATTTGGTTTTGTCATCGATGTGTCTCGTTCAGACGAGTATATCACAGTTCGGACCACCTTTCTGATGAAAGCGTCGTCCAAGGGAATCCGAGCTAACCTCAGAATTGTATGATAGACCTAGGCTTGCTTGTGCATAAGAACTGGCGATGTCTTCGCAGATGGCGTCTATCTCTGCCATCGGAATGTTAGATAATCATGCCAACTATCTCTTGATGATAAGATGAAAATCCTTGAATCATACACGACGAGAATAAAATTGAGGAAAATCACTTTGTCAAGACGCAAAAACAATGTTTCAAAAAAATGCATGCATGAAGTCTGCAGTAGATAAAGGGTTATGTCACCACACCGAAACCCGCTCCACAAATTTAGAGAAGTATATTTGGCTAGCTTTTAAAAGTCCGTCGAAGTGACCTAACGGTTACAAGATCACTGGTAAGAGAAAATGAAAGGGAAGTTTCGAAGATAAGCAGAAAGATTTTTATAAAGCCATCGTTGATGTTTCAACATTGTGAAGGCATACGTTCTCTAGCCTGGAATGCTATGCGATAAGTCGGTAACCTGCAAAAACAAATTTTCCTGAAACTGTTTAAAACTGTGTATTGGTCATAAACATGAACTCAGCATTAGCTGCCATAAAGCGTCGGTTTTAGAAAACTACTGCCACCATCGAAGTGGTCTTATGAAGTAGCTCAAATAAGCCGAAGAAAATTTTACCGTTTTTCTTGACAGACATTTCTATGAGAGGAAAGATTTAAATAGCTCCAATTAAACCTTGACAGCCAGTGCGTTACGGAAATAATAATTTAGTAAAACACTGTGTCCATTATGAAGCAAATGAAAAAGCAATTATGGTAGGTTAATTATTTGGCGACCGGTTAGGTGTAATATTTACTAAAATATTTCTTTTCTGACTAGTTGTTAGCTGACGTTTGTGATTTTTTTTATCAAAGTAACACTGATTTTATCAATTTCCACGGCAAAGTTTAGGCCAATGAGAATGGACATCAGTCATGTGCAGCTGAATTAGAATAAACGAGTACATCCAGAAGCAGTTAATTTACCGAATGATGTTTTCGGGCGCGAAACCGATTTTAAACCAGTAAGACGTCAACTTCCCATAACATTACTGGATAAGTTTGTTGAACGCCGTACATTAGTAAGTACAATTGTATGACGCTGTTCTACAGTCAGCTATCACTAAGTACCGTAATTGGTTCATAATCATTGGTCCACTGGTCTCATGTCTATACGAACAGCAACCATTGAAGAACTCTTATTAGCGAAAGGTGTCAAACTTCGTTTCAAAATGTCTGACTCGAGACATTTTTAGAGTACTGGGTGATGCCAGATCGATACTGCCCACTGGATTTAAAATGATAATGGTACAATATTCGTAGAACTTAAAGTAGTTCTGGGTTTCCAAAGTGTATTCCACATTGAGGACGAGAACGAATAAACGGAGATAGAAACCAAGAAGACCGAGGTCAGAAACACCTTTCACTAAGAACTGCTGTTATGACCGTTTATTTTGAAGTAACGTTTTTTGTTTATTATGACGTTGAGCTCGGTCATCAAAAAATGTCCGGTTTATCAAAGACAGAAACAACAGAAACGACCGACAGTTTACAAAAAGATGGCTGAGGCCTTTCATCATGGAGAACTTTTACTTGACAGAATTAGAATAGTAGTACCTCGTCAATGATTACCGTGAAATAAAGTTCTCTTTATGTCGGACTACACGCAACTGATGATAACTCGGCACGTTGTTTACTCTACAGGTCGGCAGAATATTTTTAAGTATCTACTCTTTATATCGAAAATGGACTTAAAAACCATTGGTGGTTCCAAGGTGAGTACGTTTCACCGGATCTTGGTGCATGATAGATCCCCTGTAATGTTTAAAACCATTCATTTACTCTTTCATATAAACAGTTTATGGGTTATCTGATCATCCATCTTTGGGACACCGTAATGAATGTTAGCTCCGCTCGATAATCTCGTGATTGATCAGTGTGGAGTATCGAATGTTCTTAAATCTATAAAGTAGCCTGTTAATACTTCAAAGGGTTGTCAAGTTAACCTACGTTTACATGTGTCTTTAGACTTCACTTTCATACAGACAGTTGTGTCAGATGTGCTTCACAGAGCAATACAAGGCTATTTGAATTGATCCAAAGAGGTTAATGTAATACGAAGGTAGTGATCTCATGTGAACAACGTCTAGGTTATATTCTTCCTAAATGACAAATAAACATCAGTGATGGGAAATGCAACTTAACAAAAAGTAAACCAAAGCCCTGTTTGTGCAGTCGTCATTTCGTAGCCTTCGATTGATGACAATTGGATACTTACTGTTTTCTCTTACGAACCAACCATGTAACCCTACTGGTACGCTAAAAATGAACGTTCACATGTGAAACTTTACTCTCTATCGACATGACGTTAATTACTAACATTAAAAATGTTTGACTTGATATCAACTATTAGTCGGGACAGGTCTACATGTGCTTCATAGATGAGGTCTAAAAAGAACTGAAGTTGATGAAGTAATTGCTAATTTGTTCTCAAAAACCCTTCGGGTTGCTGAACACTCTACTCAATCGATTGGATAGTGAAAATTCTGTAATTGTTTCAGAGTTGTTGCTGTTCATCAATTTATAACGCTTATTGAGTGGAGTGCAATCTCAGAAATGATATTATCTACATAATAGAGAGGACGATATATTTGAAGGGCTACTCTGATCATAATTATTCTTTATTGATAATAGATAACAAAAGTTTAACATATTGAGGATCACCATGATTTGTCGTTGTGGACTGAAGATTCACGCGATAAGAGAGACGTGTATGTTCACAACTGTATGCAATACTCTCTTCCGAACTCAATCTCCACCGCTACCGTACACGAGAAGTTAGTGGTTCACTTGTTGAAGTCCATTTCAACTGTATCTCCTGCTAAATCGTCTGACATTTTTTCTTTTCTACTCCGAAGTTTATCTAGAAGTCTGTGGCGTATCCTGTACTGGACATGCCAGAGTAATCAGAACAGAGGGTGTTCGTCCAAATTAAAAATAGCCGCGCGACTCATCTCAATCAGGTTCAAACGAAGACAGGATTAGGAACACCGTGGTTTACCATAAGTGAGAAATATACACTGCAAAGACGGGTACAGATTGTGGTGGTCTATCAGGAAGGGTTTGCGAGTATTACAACTCTCGGCGGTATACCACAACTCAGGGGGAGCTGCGTTCAAAAACCCACAGCGAGCGGATGGAGGACGGCGTGTGCGACCGGATGAGTCATCGCTCGACCAGGTCGGACCAGCGGGCGAGATGTGGCAACCAAAATAGGATGGATGACCAAATCGGAAGCGCGACTATTCCAACACTCGCAGGAATATCTCGACATGGCTGTGGAGTATGATCAGAGCCCACAGTGGATAGACGGAGGACAACACGAGCGACCGGACAAGCCATTGCTCAACGAAATCGGACCAACGGACGAGGAATGGCAGGCGGAAAACCCCCGGATAGAAGGCGTCGCTCACCCACATAAACCGGGTAGAAGTGCACACGACGTATGAACGGAAACCGGGGGGTGTTGTGTACGGGAATTGTGATTCAAAAACGCGAGTGCGTGTGCGTGGTGCAGTAACTAGCGTGTTGGACAATAGAGATTGTGCATTATTGGATGCCTATTCGCTACAATACTACCGCCATGCACACACAAAAGTTACATGAATCCTCAAAGCCGTTGTATCTGTGCCCTCAGGACAGAACACAAACAGGGTGATTGGAACCATATCGCCTGAAAATGAATTAGTGGCCCTACTGCTACAAAGGCTTATTTCACACCCATCTGTAGATGATAAGCAAACAAAATCCAATGTCAAAATATTGGCTGAAAAGAGATTGCAGGATGAGTTAACTTGAGTTCGCACAAAAGACGGATTGTACTTTGTCAACTCTGAGTAGGTTTCTCCTGGCTTCCTTTCACAGGCAACACAGTGGTCAGTTTGATAGTGGACTTGTGTTAACTGTCTATCTCTTAATCGGAACTGAGTTTGTTAATTCATCAAAGAAATGCACAATTCTGGTCTCAAATACCCAAAGGTACTTCTTTTATCAGAAAACAACAGTGTAGCGAACAAGCTCGTTTTCGGTCATTCATCATCAGGTTAATTACATAACAATTTGTATGAAACATAGTTGTCAGGGCGAAACGGTCAAAAACAAGTAGCTAGTTTGAGTGAGGTCAGACACGTCATCGGCATACACGGAACAACGTTTGGTACGATTACCTCATCAGTATGACGCCACTGGAACCGTGACGGTTTGATCGGTCATGGTGTGTGTGGTTGGCCATGGCAACTGCAACGCCTGAACCAAACGCTTTTGTGCACACAAAGGTGGATTTCTTAATCGAATTCCAATCGCTTCGGCTGTGGCTAAAATTCGGCATCTGACAGCTTTTGAGTGACTGGCATTGACTCGGTAAGTCGGACGGAAACAGGAGTCCAGGTTGACAGTATGATGTGGATCAACGAGGTGTGAACCAATCGCGCTCGTAATTGTCTTCGTGACTCCGCTGCTGATCCAGGCTGGATGATGCTCACGGATACGTTCAGATAAACGCCTGGTCGTGCGACCTACGTAATTAGTTCCAAAGGAACAAGTAAATGAGTATACACAAAAAGAAGCCGCAGAAACGGGCATTTTATCCTTTAGCCGTAAACACAAAGCTGGAGTGAAGTTGAAACAAACGCGTAATTTTGCAGCGCAGAATGTTCTATTGATGACAGTGTCAAGTCTCCTAGTGGTTGTTTCGGCAAACATATCTCCTTTGAATGGTAATGAGATAAATACTGCTTTCTTTTCCACTCGGTTCATCTTATCCTGTTTCTGACGATGCTTCATAGTTTCGTCTACAAAACGCTCTGGATAGCCATTTTGTAAGAGCAGTGCACGTAGAAACGATAATTCATCGGAGACTGTATCCTGTGTACATATTCTCATGGCTCTAATGGTCAAGCAGTTTATGAGATTCCTTTTCTGCCTTAGAGGAACAAAGCTGCTGAAATAGATATAGTGCCCATTCCAGGTTTCTCTCCTATAGATTTTACGTTGATCCATCTTTTAATTCACGGGGTAATGTTATGTTTTAACATAGACGGTTTTATTCACTTGCCTACCAATGTCAACTTCTGATATCCCCATCAGTGATCACCATGTCCACTGGCCTGTCCCATCTATATCACGAATGATCTTTTAAAAAAATGTTCCTGTTAGGTCAATAACACAAAATGAACCAATGGGTGTTGAGATACAACAAAGATTAAAATGCCAAGTAATGGGAAATGAAAACAAGTGAATAATAGAACATTTCGGAAGGCGAAATTTAGTTGATTCACATATAGGTTTTAAATGAAAAGTTTATAGTGTCTGTCTGTTGGAGATGACGATCAGAAATAGATAGTGGCTCATTATTGTTGCCGAGGAGATACCTAACTTTTATCGGAGATTCAAGGATACCGATGTAATATTCCAACTTCCTATTTGTGGCCTGAGGCACATGTACAATAGCTGCGCTTCCTCAGGCCATCAACTCCATACTGGACAAATACGCATGAATCGATTTATGCATATCGTAACATGTTATTTTTTGCAAAAAAAATGATGAAACACGGCGATAATCTTATCAGCCAGTAGAGACATTTTTGGAATGAAGTGCGAAGGGATATTATCCAACACCTAACGTGTCCAGTAATACACGCTCAGTGCTCTGATGGGCTACAAACTGAGGAGGGAATATGATTTTTTGGCAGCGCAAAAAACGGTTTTGTGTATGGCTGGATTTGAGTACACCATTTGCAGTTACTACTCACTGTTGCGTATACATTATCTTCAAGTAAAAACGTTCTCGCTTACTCATGTCACTTGTTATAAAAACTGACGCAGTGTTGTTGTCCGTTATGTGACTCTCCAGATCATGTTGATATTAATTTGATCGAAAAAATCTACACTTATTCGAAGTAAGAGGCAACAAGACCAGTAAGACTTTATCTGGCTGAAGATAAGTGAGGAACGTAGATTAAGAAAATCAGCCAAATTCATACGCTGGACTACTTGGCCGAGTGCACAATAGAAAGTACAGCTAAGCGTGGTATGTTCGAGATAACCGAAGCGTTATTAGTAGAATTTATCTATAAACTACCGAAACTGTAACTTGATACTCAAAGCATTTTGATAGATAGGAGATGTATGTTTTAGCAGACTAACAGGTCATTTCCATCATTTGGGCTGCCTACTAAGAGGCAATCTGAATATAAACGTCACAGAACATAAACGAAATGAATGTAAAAAAAAAAGATGTTTAAATAATTTTAGTGAATGGAAAAAAAGAGTCCTCTGTACGCTGTGTGATTGAAAATGTGGTCACAATCTAGTATACCTGCGTCAATTTTATTTCGGGTAAATTCCACCACATCACATTTCACTGGGTGATATTTCCTAGCATAAACTTCTATTAGAAAGTTTTGCAGGAACATTGCTTTCCCCGTTAAAACCATCTGCTACAGATCAAGGAAGGTATTTGTGTGCAATAATGGTTACAAACTAAAAATAGTCTCAATATAGTAGAGGGGAATTCTCTTTAAACTGATATTCTGATATCTATTCTTTGCTATACTGGTCACGTGAAAAGGTGAAAGTCTCTACAACGATCTGGATGGTATAAAGGTTTAAGTTCGTTCAACTGAGCTTCTTGTAAAAACTTTTTCAGAAGTTAATGAGTTTCACTAATCTGTCAGAAAGTGTAAGGTACTTAAAAATAACTTTATGAAATGATCTTCTATATTTGAAACACGCAAGTAGAATTATGCAAAAGATATTTCGACTGACCTCTTCGGTCACGGTATACGGACTATGATCGGTTGGAATGCCTCAGTTCAAATAAGCATAAAATAGAAATAAGTCATCGGCTGAAGTTAGAAAAGTACACTTAACTAGTTACGTTCAAATGGGTCGTCATGTGTTAAAAACAAACGAGCGAAATTGAAATTTTCAACTGGTTGAGTAAGCAGCTAACGATGCAGACAATATCGGTCTTATAGTAGGCCTTACAATAATGTGAACTAATGACCACAAATTCTTAACACTATGGTAGTGATAAGTTAACTATCACTTGCTTCTGTACACAAAAAGCGGGTTTGAAACGGTGTATCGTAACAGCTTCAACAAAAGGTAAAATATACCTACTGATTAGGCCACATAGCACACGAAGAGCCTTCTACACTTGAATTACATGTCCCGTTTCTTCCACATGTCCTGTGATAGACCATTGTGCAGCGCCGGTTTTGCTGGCTATTGGTCATTTGGGAATGTGCTCCGAGACACGTGTTCCAAATGTTCTCACTCATTCGAGGAAAGCGGGAGGGGTAGCCGTTGGGATGAACTGTCCCTGAATTCCATTTTTCAGAGTGAAGGTCTTGGGGAATAAATTAACTGGACTGGATTCTCATGAAATCCACGATGCACACATACTTTATCCGGGTGAATCGTCAGACAGCAACCTTAAGTACGCAGAGAACATACTCCGCAATAGTGACTAACCAGAAAGCTTCACCACTAAATATGAGATCTGGATGTGGCACACACACGAAGTTCAAGAATCAAGAAGGTAGTGTTGTTTACGGTTGGCAGTGTTGCAGAATGGTAACCAATTGGCCTAAGCAAGAAGCCATCAGGAATTCTGCAACAGTGGAACTCTACACCCAAGTGACCACATCTGTGGTTCAAAATATTTATAACAAACAGAATACCGCTTTAGAATTGATCCACCCGTATATTTCTCTCACTTTTTTCTGTGCAGCGCGGATCTTAAAACCTACTCGGAAACACTACACAAGTTCGTCTGTACGTAGTGAAAAACGAGGCACCAACTTGGCTATTCGGGATCATCTGGTCGAAAGTGCAAATCCAGTGAATGTTCATAAAGTTCTTCGTATGGACATTTGACTAATAGGTATCCCGGCAAATCTCGTCCGAATGAGCAATCTCTGAACTGTCAGAATCACTATAATCATTCTGTTTGCCCCACTGTTGTTATCTAAAACAGTGTGTTGCGGCGCGGAACCCCCCTGATCTCAAGTCCGTCGGAACGGTGATAAACTCGCGCAGTTCAGCCAACCAAGAAACGTTACGTAACCGACAAATGAAGACACCACCAGTTAAGTGACCGTCAACATAGCTCTCTTTATTAATTCCGATCAACACGTCGCGCTAACTGTATCACCATTACGTATTATTGTACGAACCTGGAGATGAATTACAAGAGTTCAAGTGTTACGTAAAGGAAACAGTTTACCAGTGAGGAACACAATTTTCCTCACCTACTAGTTATCGAGTAAGTAATACAATGTGTTTACAAAATATGAAATCATTGGAATGCGTTCAGTTTATTGTTGAGCGGAGCAATCTTCAGTTTACAGCAAATATGTGCTACTTCACTTAAACTTGATATCCCCGGCACTGTTTTACGTTGTATTGCAAAGAGGCATACGAGGACTTTCCCATACATCCAAATCCTAGTTACGTACGGCCATTTAAAATATTTCAGATCACATTTATTGGTATAATGGGTAGTGAACGTTCATCTGAACTAACTTAACGAGAAAGGAAGTACACATTTTTCAACGTATTGGTTGTCAAACTTCTTTGGCATGTCGCCCCCATCACCTCTTCTGCCTTACAGACTCAACATGGTCATCCAGTCGCTCTGCATACGTAACTTAGACGCCACTCGACATATTACTAATTCCATCGGTCCTAGAAAATCCAGCTTTGCTGCATCATGCACTACATTTGTGTTTAGTCAAGTCATGTGAAGCCATGTCATAACCTCTTGGGTATAGATATTCCACGATAAAGGTTTCATTTCAAAGATCCCACAGTAAAGTTGGCTTGTCAAGGTTTAACTAATTGTGCGTGAACGTGTGTTCACTAGATACCAACTTTTGGTCTGGCCACTGAAAGTGTCATGGCTGATTAAACAGTCATTTCAATTTAACATCCATTTCATTGAGTATGATCCTACCAGTGTCAGTAAAGCAAATGAGATGAGCGAAAAATTGGGACATGTAGCTTTAGTGTTTCAGAAACAGTAAGATAAACCAGGGATGAGGATAAATTTGATGAGAATGCACTTGATCACATTTTTACAGCTTCAAATTTAATCGAAACAGATCAACTTTCAAACTATCACGATTTTTCTGTCCACTGACACAATACATCGTGTAGATGAATAAGTCATGTGAACCATGTGACCGAAGGAAACATGATACGTGTTATGTGATACAAGTTGCCGAACAAACAAAATTAATCATGAATGAGATTGTATTTGAGTTGCAGAATGGCTTATCAACATGAACACTAAAAATACTCTGAGTTTCTGTTGCCTGATACATTTTCTACGAGAAGATACAGACCAGATAATTGACCACCCAAAATACCAACATAAATTTCATTCTGTATCGCGTTTGGCAGATTGTGAAACACCTCTGATAGTCAGTGGCTGACAACCAAAGCGTTTGAACCGATTCCTAAACACGGAATATAGTTCAGTCAGCGAAACTAATCTGTCCAGATTAAAAATAAACCAAAAGGCAAATTACTGACAAGTGGCTTCGTAGCTCAGCTGGTAAAGCGCTTGACGAGTCTGGGCATGGTGTTTCTGTCGCTGGTTCGAATTCAGCCGAAGTCCAGATTTTTCGCAATTGGATCTCTTCACGAACCAAATGTCAGCCTACGGTCCGCATTGCCTGCTACCTCTTTCTGAAAACGTCCTTAGAGCTAAAACGGAGGAAAATCAACGTTTCCTGGACGTCGAATGTTGTCAGTTCCATATGGTCAATATAACTACCACAAAGTTCAATGGAATAGTGTTCTAAAACAGGCAGCCTAGTTCGTGAGTATTATAGTGCGTACATTCGAGAATTTAAGAGGCAAGCCTCAACACCAGAAAGACGACGGACCAGAGGTGACTATCGAGAGAGAGTGTACCCACTGTGGGGGAAGTATCACCGGGGTGAATGACAACATACTGCTATCCGATGTGTGTGAATACACGTCAGCCATGCAAATGAGTGTACGTGTGTCGTGGTCCCATGATTTAACATTACCTATACGGGAGTTCGTGTAATGAAGAAGTTTGCAGGCCAAGCGTCCTTTGGAGTCAAATCGATAGGATTGAAGTATATATTGCAATGTTGTGGAGCTCTCTAGCTGACAGTGGTGGAACAGCAATATGAAAATTATACTCTCGTTCAAGAATGTGTGACAAAGTGCAGCAAACATACATTTTCGATAAAATCTCATCAGGCTGTTACAGGTATATAGGAAAATAAAACTAAAAACGGTTACATGCGAAACATGGTATTAGTCCAAAATTCACACCGTCGCAATTTTGTTTGTGGACGCCGAATGGGTGGTAACTGTCTACATATGGATCGGGTGAGTCAGTTAATGGCCATCATCATCATCATAGCAGCCTTGAGCGTGACTAAAATGTACCGTGTATCGGGCCGTCGCTCACCTCAACAGTGACGTGGAATAACCTAGAAGAAAAAGCCACTAATTTGTTTGAAAATTATGGAATAAAAACTTAGAGGAAGAACTTCCAATGGAGTGGATAGAGATAGGCCAGTTACTGCGATACACGTCTCAAACTAAGGACACTCTAGACCCCAGTCGCAGAATGTTGTACCCCTTTGTTTAAAGGATTTCCTTGGATTGGTGGAGGCAGTGAATGCGTTTCGGCGAGATTACAGGTTACGTTGGACCGACGTCGACTCCCTCTTAACATCAGTTCCTTTTTATGGGTTAGTTGAAGTTTTGCGTGTTTTCAAATCTACCGGGTAAGGCAAAACAGGTATTTCACATGAAAACCTTTGGTATCTCTTCCTACTGAGCATGGAAAATATCAAACTTAATTTTGTAGGACTTTCTCACATTCACATAGATGGAGTGAAGATGGATAATTCATTGAACCTAACATTGCCTGATATCTTAGAAACCACTGAACGATAAGTCACACAGAAATGTTGAAGCCATGTTGTACGAACCGCATGTTAAGGATATTTTGATGTTTAACAATACTAATTGTTTTGCTTTTCATTTTATCCTTTTTAAGTCAATTTATTCGAGCCTATCCTTGTCTTACAAAACTGAAACAAGTTGTACTCATCATCAGCCTTGAGGTTGGGATATTACAGTGATCGATTAATGCTAAAGCAACACTGAACGGGCGATATTTTCCGTTCTTCGGCTTTGTTCCGTTAGCACACAAACTTAGGTTAGTCAAAACCCCGTTTCGCAGGGCAAACAAAGTCCTCAGAAGCTCATAGAAACTCACATTATGCTGAACAAGTGAAGCGAGCAGGTTCAAACAGGCCAAAAGAAGGGCAATTCCTTATTTATTTGAACATAAATTGAAGTCTGCCCATTTTGGACGTATACAGCCGTTCAATTGCGTTTGCTCTGTACCACCAAAGAGCCAGTCCCACTTACTTGCGAACGTACTTTAGTCTATTTTCTCTCTGAAGCTGTCTGCCAGTTCATTTGAAGTGGCAATGACGTTTGTGCAAACTAAACCGGTCGACTGCTACCTCAGTTATTTGCATCCACGTTGTGAAAAGGATTAAGACAGTCGATGCAACAGTAAAAACCAGCTGGCAAACTCGTTGCTTGAATTCACACGTATTCGTGTTAGGGCGCCCACTCTGTTATCGTCCCAAGGCACCTCCGCCGTGAGAAAGATAAAAAACGATTGACTTTGTCCTGGTAAGCGGACCCGCTCAGAAGGGCCGGGAGTTGACCTTGACTAGTTCTTATCTGTCTGCCTCTTTATTCCGCTGCGCTCATTAGTGACCCTAACTATTTTTTCCGGTAAATGTCATTCTCTTTTTATGATTCGACAATGTTCTTACGGGCACGGCGCATCCTATAAGTATTTTGTCCTTGTCGCCCTTGTCACACACGTTTTGGGACGGAACAAAGCTTTTTACGTACGCGTCTTTTGGCTTGTCTTGGGAGCGAGTACGGGGACAGTCGCAGTACTTTTCGGGACCGAGATTTCCGTGTTAAGTAGTGCCGGGGTGATAATCCGAATTCTGCCAAGCGAATTACGATAGCAAGAACGAACTGGCGTATCGTTTAGGAGGGTCTACAACAAATCGATTGCTAGACACACCATGACAACAGGTCATCAAGTAACCCTACTTAGACGGTTCACAATATCGTTACGTAATATGAACATAGGATTAGTAACCCATAACGAAGTTATGTTAATTATAACTCATTATCCGGCTTCATGTACGCAAAAGTGATTGAAACAACCCAGCCGGTATCTATGACAATACTTGATGTGTATATGTTTTCATTTACCTGTTCACTACAACCTGCATGTTCTACACTTACAACTGATGAGAATAAACCAAACGGTAACATTATAAAATGCCTTCTCTTTGCTCTGATAACATCATTGTTTATACTACAAGTCTCTGCGCAGCATGGGCTTTCTACCATGAACGACTTCAGCTTTCTTAGTTAGACATCACTTACACTTGATCGCAGCCTTTGCATTCGCATAGACTTTCCAGCCAGGTTTAGGTTACCACACGGTCGAAAGTAAACCATCCAGATAAATTGCCCTCGAACCGTTTTGCGATGGAAATGGCGTCCTAATGCTGTTTCATGTGGTTTCGTATCATGACATGTAACTTGGAATACGTTCACAATGGAACATTTTGATTAATCGGTGGTTCTGAATGAACCGAACAGTTGCACAACACAGTGAGAACTGCGTTGGTGAGATGCACGTGCTTGACAGAAATTTGACGAGCAATATTAACTCACATTGCTTTGTTACCCCCAAGTATTGTCACATAGCCAACAAAGACGTCCGTTCTTACTTCAGGCCTATGGTCCGAGAGACGATTATACCAGTCATGCTTATGAGTTAATTGATAGATTTAAAATAAGCTTCGTAAGTATACTGATAGGCAGTTGTAAGTCATGGATACCTACGGTCGACATGACAACTGTTGGTATTCAGCAAAGTTGTATGCAGAAATCAGAGCTGAGCATCCGACTATTCCGAAAACACTGGGGCAATTCAGAAATTTTGGTGAGAAAAAAATACTTAAAGAAAGGGGACTCCATACATTCGTTTATGAGGACTGAAATCACCATCACTAGTGTCACACGAAGTATCTGGACAAAATGTTTCCCACTTGATCTATCTGAAGGGGACTGTTGAACATCCTAAACAGTTTGCTGTGTACCTGAGTCAGAATGGCTCCACGGCCATGGTTCGGAGTTGAACTATCAGAGTAGGATGATGAAGAACCAAACGGAACTGAGCAGGCATTCGTTTTTCATACGACTGGTACTTCCACGCCCGCCTGCGTTCGTTCAACAAATTCAGGAAAATTCTGGTGTTTAACAGAATGTCAAACTGTAAACAATGACCAGACATTATAGGATGTACTTTCAACTCTATTCACATATTTTAACATCTTAATCAACCAATGACCTAGCCGGCATTATGACGAGGTAATCGCGATAAGGATTTAATATACTGTTAGTTTAGTTTTATAGTCTCTGTCCAGTCCATATAATCGACGTGGTAAGTGTAGATCTTTTTTTATCCGAGGTCATAAGGTGCTTGTTGTGTACAATTTATTGAGAATGGGAACTAAGTTCCTTCAAATGATGCTAGTTTTTTTTACGTTCGGTGTCCCCTGTTCCATGAGTTGACTTTAAGTATCGACTTTCTTTATTTGGAATGGTCTCTATTTGCTTACAATTCCTTTTGTGTTCGTCACTATTGTTTCGAAGACAGTTTGATACTTAGGGTCATATTTCAATTTGTCGGAACTGGAAGGTTTATAATTCTACTAAGCTCAATTGCTCGACGGCATTCCGTCTAATGTTTTTATCCCAGAACAATAGTTCTATATGTCGCAGATGATGCTAAGGCCTAGTCACCCCAATGAACAACTTGACGCGTTTACTCACGAGGCATTCAATGTGCCTCAGACGTAATGAAGTGAGGATGAGAGATCGTAATGTACTACACACACGACTGCTATTCAGTAGTGGGGCCAAGGCATAGATTTTGACATTGAAGTAGCCATAGGAAAGATACAAAAAGAAACGTCACAGTGCAGCATCACATGAAATGGTTCTTGGCACATAAAGGAACTGAGCATTGGCGGCTATGGCAACCTGAACGTTCTGAGCTCAGTACCGTGTGCAGATGAGTGTTTTTATTTGTGGCCGTGCTGAAACACATAACTCGTGTTGGTTTCCTGGATAATTAACCCTTGTGCCAACCGTGTTCTTGACTAACAACAGTAGGATTAGCGCTCAGATTCATGTCGAACCTGGTCAAGGAAAAACGGAAAGCATGGTATGTCGGAAAACGTATATTTGTGAACGTAAGTTGGTCAAGACAATGGCTATGACTAAAGAAGAAAGTAAACAACGTGAGCAGTGGGCGGAGGTTATGTATCTACTGGATTAGGATTTGTCGTCGGCAACGTAACAAAACTACTTGACATCCACTTAGAAAACTTACTGTGTACAACGAAACCGGTGTCCCATATCTATTGTCCTCTCGTGGTCTAATTAGAGGTAGTTTACAGTTTCTGACCAACTGATATCTGTGACCTGTTTCCATTAGACGGTAAGAAAGGTAGCGTTGTAAAAATCTGGTCAGTGTTTTTTGATACCGGAGCCATCGTAACACTAGCCGAGGGCATGGGTTTAATCACTACCGTGCCTTCGCTGATTGGATGTCAATCTTGATTCGCCCTTCACCTGTTTGTTTTACGGTCCAGTCGCACTGTTGAACGGATTTTGTCTCACTTCTCGGAGCCGACCTACGCGTATGTACATCACTCTAACCTGACTGTATCATTTGAGCGACACCGCTCATACATACAGTATTTAATATATTATTTGGTGGAATATACTTCAATCAAAACTTCACCGTTGTTTTGTGTAAATGTGTGTGTGTTGTGTTTGCTTTGCTGACGACCATTATTAGCAGATTACTTGTGCTCATACGCTGCTAGTGTTAAAAACTACTGCACAAATATCACAATATTTTTCTGAGAATTCATTGCTTTCATTTTTAACTGTTCATGTCTACTTGCGTTTCAATTGCTTGTTATGATTGATGGTTTGTTAACTTTTCATTTCACATTAACTGCGATAGCACAAAACAGACTGAATAACTGGTTTAAATTCTGAAGAGACTAATGTTTTGTTTCACAGATGGAGTTATGAAAAAATATACTGAACCTTTTCATCTTCTGTGCTAAGAGTTAAGGTCTTGTAGCACAGATCGGAAATTGGAACGTAAAATTAAGACGTATACGGACTGTCGAAAGTCATTGAAAACATGCGAAGAGAGGATGTGCGGAGGATTTCAGTTCTCGTTCAACGGTTCAATACAGTGATATCACACAAACAACTTCATTACTCGGCTCCAGGACTTAGTTCCTCAAGAGCAAACAAAACTTCTAAGAAATGGAAACTGTTTAAACTAGATACATATGTATTCAAACTGAACTTAACAGAAATATATGGGAAACACTTTAGGATTTCAAAATTGGCTTGACTTCCTAGAAAAAACAGACTGTACAGCTTTCATGTAGATCCAATCTGATATGAACTATACGCAAACATTAAGTGGATTTGTAATACTCGGAATTAGGGACTTCAAATGGCCCTAGAAATCGCACTCGAATTGAAACCTCTCACGCAAGTAATAATGAGATGACCTCGTACTAGTTGCAGTAAGCAGTTCATATTCATGAAACAAGAAGCCGAATTTACGGATGTACAACAATATTAAAGAAATCACAGTCACACATTGGATGATCATATGAACGCATACAAGGTCACAAACTGAACGTTAATTGGTGCAATACGGAACAAAGAAATAAGCGAATAACAGAAGGCGTAACATTGAGACTGCTCGTCCAATCCTGATAATGTATCTTCAACGCGACGTTTGGATTGGTCTCTTGTTAGAACTCCTATTGTGTCGGGGTTTGGATAGGCGGTGAATCTAGTAGACTTTCACCACAGGATTGTTATACACTGATCCGTTCCTGAACAACAATGGCACTTAGCTTTGGTACGCTAAAAATTTGATCGACATGCTTTTAAGGACTATTTTCAATGACCTTTTCAGTGGTAGCTCTAGCCCAATAAACAAGCCTAACGTGCAATGAGCAGCTGACCGCTGTGCTCCATAAGTGACGTTCTTTAGTTGTGACTCCTTGTAAATATAAGTGTACTGACAATCTTTGCTAGTGCAGTGGAGTTCAGCGATCGTATTATACTACTGATACCGCGGCTATTCAGTAGCAGGCATATTCTTTGACAACGTACAAACCACAAGAAGACTGCAGGAAGGATCATTAAAGTGCAGCAAAGCTCATAATAGTCCCTGTTGCTCAATGGAACTGAGCATCGACATCTGTGGTAGCCGAGACTGTCTGAGGCCGAATACTGCGTGCAAATGAGTGTTTTTGTGTCAGGTTTGGTTTACATGCTTAACCCGTGTATTGCTTTATCAAACAGATAATCCTTGTGCCATCCGCGTTCTTGGGTCACAACACTAGTTTGGTTCCTGAGCACTCTTACCTATAGGTCCAAGAGTCGTAGTTGCAATATGAACTGAATACATTTATTCTGGGAAGCAGACAGAAAACAAACACAATTGTCGCAAGTTAAGAAGCTTCCTAAAACGACCATCAACTTAATAGTATTCCATAAAACGCCGTAGTATTTGTCATACTCTGGTTGTTACTTTGGTCTTGAGCTCCGACGAAGCAGTAGTCATTACGTTGTTCAGATTGCACTGATATCCTTGGTTAAAATAATCGCTAGTTAGCTCTTTGTACAGTCCTGACGTTGTTCTAATCTGTGTTTAATCACTCTGTCACACTGGGTGGTGCGACACCGATCAGTTTGTATCCTTCTTCACATTTGAATCCGAACAGTATGCGTATATTATCACTGATTCCTACAACGTTTGAATATTTACTGTTGGTTGCTAGTTGCTTAGTTGTGGGTAGGTAGTAGAGAATCTTTGCTAATATAAGCTGGACGTCGCCTGAAACTGATTGCGTCTTCCTTGTTCACATAAATTTTATAGTGGTTTTTTTGTTCATTATAAAGTGGAGTGAAGCCGTAGCCGTGGGGCTATCGACTAGGGTTAACACAGGAGTGTTACTGTCCCGCTTCAAGGCGATCCGGTAGTCTGAACACTACTCACAAAAAAATGAGACTAGGCGTCTGCATATAACAATTCATTCATGTCTAAGAGAAGTGAATGTCGCAGTGTTAAAGACGGTTGTCTCATGAAATCGTAATCGAAGTTCAAGTCTAGGCAATGGCGAAACTATGCAGTACTGACGAGTTTTAACAGGATCAGAACTCAAGAATAGCATTTCTCTTTGAAAGATACTGGCTAAAAGTCTATGATAAAACTGATGCTTTGGTCAACTCTGGATAATGCTGAGATCAGGTTGCCTGTTTGTATCAACAGTCTGTAAGTTACTGTCGTCAAAAACACGAATGGCGGTTCAATCCCGAATGAAGCTCTCATTTTTGGGGAAAACGCATGAGTTTATTAAAATGGAATAAAGTAAGAAGTGCTATTTTTGGCTCACAGCTTGTTTTGTAGTCGGTTTCATTTCTTCCGTTATTCGTTGTTTGATTTTGCTGTTAGTGAGTTTCGGAAAGATCATGTGTTTGTACTAGCTGAAATTTCGTTGATTGTTTAACTCGTTTCAAACCACTTGGAAAACATGCTATTGATACACTGGCAGGTGACTAGCTATTACATACTGATGAACTGTGATTGCCTTGTTTGATTAGTTTATATTGATTCGTTGATTAGGCAGCGGTCGCGATAACGTGCAGTTTACTATCAGGTGTCTTTAGACGTGTGGCGTCCCAGGTGGTGTCAGCCGGTACCGATCGAACTCCTAGCCTCACACCACGGTTGCCCCCGTCCCAAGGCACACATGTAGGCCACGTCCCATTGTCATTCGACCCTAACCGAATGTCACACCCACCCACACCACGTAGTGTGGTACTCACGCGCGTCTATCCATATGCATGTGATTGAACGTTTACCACCACGTGGTTTATCTCAAACACGCTAATCCGAACGGCGTGGTTGGGCAAACGATGATGTCAGCTGGTAACTGATATAAGCGGGCCACTCGCGCACGATCCTTCTATGGAGTTACCATTACCCTCTTCTTACCACTTTGACATATCGTGTCCCATCACATCAACCTATTGTTGATCATAGCTGATTTGGCCTCTTATTGTTACTCAGTGCCCATAATCTATTAACAGACGCTAGCTAATGACAACTTTTTGTTATATGTCTACATTGAGTATCTCTGTCTTCTGTTAGTAGTGAGTAGATTATTGACGTTTACCATTCGTAGTAGTCTTTTACGGTTCACTGCATGTGTCTTCTTCAGTGCGGTCTGTAACACATTCATTTACCATCTCAGAGAATTATAGGGTATTGTACACATTTTCATATTCCGCTTTATTTTTGCATACAGTTTGCACCACTTTTCCTTGTACAGAATGAACATCACTTGTTTGAATTGATTCTGCTTAGAAATACACTTTTGGTGCGCGCGTCTCGTCTCCTTGACGTTCCTGTGTTGGCATAGATTGGGATTGTCTGTAACGACCTATTCGGCTACTGTGTTTTGTACTTAATACTGGCATTTATGCCTTTGTATTGGGTTAGTCCACTACAAAAACAACATTATCAATCATGTACACATCACCGTGTTAGCAGTTTTGGTGAAAATGCAATAACTTGCTGTATCACACTCACATCCACTGGATTTCTTCGGATGAAATACCCATCCCACGAGTAGGCGCCTTTGCTATATTCAGAAACGGCATCGCGGCGAGAGAACATTTTAATGGGTTTATTATCTGTTACCTGATCCCCTATAACGCTGTCAAACTTTTAGCAGACATAACTGTTTTACATCACACGATACAAAGTAATCTACTTATACCCAGTATTTGATAGTGACCATTAGGTTGGGGACTGTTTTTAAAAGCCATTAAAACTAAATTGTTGCAAGTGTTTTTGATATGAAATTTTCGTGCACAAAAATCTTACTTGTACAACGTTCATGCACTGAAATATTGAGGTGACACGTAAGTCAGGGGAACCCATAACTTTGGGCTAAATACTCATATTATCCCAAGAGATTTCAGTAACAGTTCACATAGCTTCTTCTGTTAATGTATGGAAACATCTGCCATGTATGTTGCCCTTCAGAACTAAGATCGATCACGTGTACTGACTTAGTCAAACTGGTTAAGGCAATATGCCATCGATCGACGAATTTTTAAACTATTCCCCCGATCTAGTTAGGGCGTGTTATCGTTTGAGGTTAGTATGGAAGATTTGACAGTTAATGACAGCCGGTCACTTATCCCATTTGATAATGATGACATTTATACTGATTGTTCGACATTTGCTTCAATCAACAGTGATATCACCGGTTACTGTCAAGTCTTATCATCCAGTGGGCTGGTATCAGGGATAATTTTGCTACCAACAGTTATATTCAGCCTATTGTTTGGTATCATTCTAGTGACCATTCACTTTCAGTGCTCAAGGTCATACGCTGGATTTAGGCTCTATGGAATTGCCCATTGGAGCATTCACTTATTTTTTGTCCTATCCGTCGGAATATTGTATTTGTTCTTTTGTCGTGGACTACCCTGGCTCGGATTTCCTGGCATTTACATACACACCCGTGGCAGCTATTCCTGTCAAACGATGCATTTTTTAAATTCTTTAGTATTCAGTTGCATGGCGACTTTTATGTTCTTGTCCACACTGAACTGTACGCTGATGATTCAGTTTTGTGGGCAAACACCACCAACAGCTTCACTCAAAGTTGTGATATTGGCTGTGCTCTTCTCTGTCACATTTTCTCTTCCGGACCTATTGGTAACAAATCTTTGGCGTTTGGATGGTCGTTTGCATTGCTCTACAATTGCTACATTACCAAAACTCATCATTCTGTTGGCCGAAATTCATCGATTTTTTCTCGTTCATGGTTTCCTACAATGCATATTTACTTTCGGTCTGCTCGTTATTCTGGGTCGACGGATAACTCAGTTGGAAGACACCACCCATCACTTACATACAGCTTCACAATCAAAAGATGACATTTCCGAGATGGTTCATGAAATTTGCGAAGTATTACGTAACATACGTCGTCAAGCCGAGATGACCCTGCGACATTCCGCGATAATGGGCACAATATTTTTAGTGAAGGCGTTAGTGCGATTAAACATTGGGTTTGAGCTCTATTTCTTTCGGTCTAACAACCGTATCACATCGCGCTTACTTTTATACACTTTGTTCAGTGTGGACGATATAACTAGTTACGCCATCATCTTATTATCTGCTTACTATTACTGGATCCATTATTATCATTTTCCTGCTATAAGAAGTCACTTCCAAAAGCACCGATCACAACCGCACACACCAGATCGTTCACTAATGCCAGCTAACCCAAATCCCTTGTTGTTGTTAGAACGCTGGGCTCAGCTGGTTTCGTTTACCAGAAAGTTTGACTACGATTTACACAACCAACTCCTATCCCTAAACCCACTCATTACACAAATCACAGCACGACGTGTGATCCGTGATTGGAAAATGAGGAATCTACACCCATTCTGAGATGTACGATGTTCTTGTTATTCTTACTCTGTGTTGTAGCTACTTCTCAGTGTGATATCATTTATTTACACAGATGATGTCTTTTCATAGTCACCATTATTTTTCTGTCATTATACTTTCAATACAAATATGTACATATAAACATAATACCAATGAACAGAGTTTTCCATTCCATCCTAAAAACTATGTCGATGTTCTTTGCAGATTAGAGGCATTCAAGTCGAACGCTCTAGCTGCTTACAACGTCGTATTTGATGTTGCACTGCATGCAGTTAAACAGTCAATCGTAGGATGTGACGTTGGGTCCAGGTATCAGTCATTGAACAACCAAAACGTATGCGCGACTCAGAGTCGTTGACATGGGACTCGGCGGAAGATAGGGGGAAACTGACCTCAGTGTTGTGAATGTTTCTGGTTCGCTAACCTATCCGTGAAGTAGATGCACTCAGTGACACGTAACAGCAAGAACTTTTGGGAAGCTGCCTTACTGTTGACGTCACCGCGTTGTTGAATGTTTGATTATAGACGGCTACTTTAAGAGCTAAGTATCTTCTCTTCAGTATCATTTCACGTTTTATATAGGGCTCGCGACTTTTAAGATCTCTTGCCAGTCAGTCATCAGCGCAAACCGGTAGGGCATTGATGTATTTAATGATGCGGATGATGATTAACTAACCACCGTCATCAACATCATGATCAAAGCCAAGATACTATGGCTCGGGATGCCGCTTACCTCAACACGGACATGGGACATCCTAGTAGAGGAAATGTTACTGAAACGGTTACAGTAGTCACAATAATAACAACAATCGTAACAATATCAACCATAATAATAATACTGATGATAATAGTGATAAAAAAAGACTTGGTGGAAACCTGGATAAAATCGTGTGATGGTCAAGCAACATGTTCACGAGCTATAAAGACTATAATTGCTTCATTGAACAAAGTGGGTAAGTGTCACCCGCCTGGCTGAGGTCCACGTGATCACTCAGGTCGCTAGTTAGAAACGCTATTCGAGATGGCGGAGTGTCGCAGACAATGACGTATCTGTATCCTTATCATTTTCAGTTTTTCCGTCCAGACCTCTTTTATGATTAACATTGTTATTAGTGATATTATGGGCCAAAGTGCTCCAATTACGTATAATTTTTACTGTGGAATTTATATGCGGAATCTATTAATATTGTGTTTGATAATTTACATTAACGCTGTACTCTATCGCTTGGCAAGTTCACAATTATATGTAGTGTGCCTTTCTGATTGATTCTGCCCGTTTAACAAGTGACTGTTTTAGCTCTCGTTCTGGTACTTCTTGCCCGCTGAACCGAGTTTTTACGTGGATGGCATTTGACTTTCCACGTTATCCGTTACCAACAAGCCTCAAGATTTGGCAATTCACCAGGAGCACCTTGATATACCTTGCCAAACTTTGGAGCCTGATGTAGTCCTATTTGGTGAACAAGCTCGACCGCCAGGGAATTCTTTTTTAATCGAAAATAAGGAGAGTGCTCTTATAACATATTGTTGTAACTTGAGGTATATGGCCTACGAGCGCGTAAACAGGCAACAGAATAACGGTTAGTGAAACGGTAGATAACGGAACGACTTTCAACGATTCTGAACGACTGACTACGAAATATGTACGACTAATACGTATCTTCACGGCCAACCCAACCACTTGAGGCTAACGAACGAACACAGAGAAAAGATTGGCCACCGGACAGAGCTACTTGATGTCACTCAACCCGAGGACAATGTGGTCACAAACCCGTTCGTATGTATAGGGTTTGGGACTAGCAACAAGCAAGGTCAAAGGGAGTGGACCAGACAAAAGTTTAGACAGTACAGTATAGGTGTGTAGTCGGGATGACAACAACAGTTGTCACGAGGATGTAGGTCGATTGTGAAGACCGGAGCCGCGCACGATCATGGCAAAGGTAAAGGTCACTCACAAGTGAACTTTGTCACTTGTGGTCACAGAATGTTTTAGGGGAACTGGCAACTTCCCCGACACAGATAACCTAAGACAGCCATCCAGTACGCACAAAAAGTCAACAAAATTTTCCAAAAGAAACATTGAGTGATCATATAAGGCACATATTCGTTACCGTTATTAGAAGATTAAATGTTGATCTCGATAGTGTGCGTAACCACATTCTAAAATGAGTAACTCACTCGTTCATCCTCATAAACTTCGATTATGCAACTGAAATGAAAGAGGACGTGCTGTTCTAACCAATTTTGAAAACTATTGATGTCACCGAGGGTCACTTGCAATGTTGTTCTATAAATCTCTTGTGAGTTGAATTCTGCTAATCACCGTGTTTATGGGAGAAAAATACATTTGTACTTAACTGACGACAGTTCCGCTGACCCCGCGAAATAATGTACAACATCATCGATCTGCTAAATCTAGAAACTTATCCAGGTTTTTCAGGGCGATATAAAAGACTGCAAGACAATCCAATTTCTCTATCTTGTGACGATCTTATGTAACACACTGAGCTGGCTTCTCCCACTCAGAAGAATCCATCAGTAAGCATGTACGGAAACAACAGTGTCTTAAATATCAGGATGTGTTAGCTCTTTGATTTCTTTTTTACTATCAAGAGTCACTATGTCCCAAGGTTAGCCTCAGTTAACAAGTCTGACAGGTTTGAGTACGTTACATACTTATGTTATGCTCACACGATAGACAATCTCATATCGTACGTCTCAGCTCGGTTGTCTGCCTGTGATTATGTGCCATATTTATCCCACCGGCGGTTTGATCAATTTTTGGTCATATCTGCCGGATAATTCTGTCCCTTGTTAGTAGTACCGAGAACCATCTGTGCTATTACCCTGATATCCGTGTTCCAGTAGTTCATCAGAGATTTATAGCTTAACTATGATTGATAGCCAGTTGTGGACATTGTCGAATGCTGATTGCATGTGATTGGTACAGGATGCGGTTACTATTCCAATATCATGGGTGACCGGTGTAGGCCTAAGAACGTGAATGTCGAGTCGTGTAATTTGTGCATGCTGAATTTGAAGCGGCCACACACTCACTCATTAAGTCAATCAACGCTGATTGTTTTGACGTTATACCCCGTCCTTCCTTCAATGTTACTCACTTTCTGGCTGACTAGCTTCTATCCATTTCTCAGCTTCCACAGCAGTGCGTCCAATGCTGCAGGCGCTGTACCATCTGCGCTATTATTCAAATGTTCAACAATGGTTTTGGTGGATTACAACCTGAATTATGTATAAGTGCAACGGGACGATTGACCTCCTGTATATTTGGTGGATTCCATACGAGACGGTGAGATGAGTGAGTAACTACGTCCAAGCGCTACCCTTCACTGCTTCTTACACTGTGTCGCAATTTAACTGATAAAACGTTTACTACGGTCGGACGTGCTGTTCAAGTCCTTGGTCTAAATTAACTCAAAGGTCAAATTCTGAACTAGCCAACCTCACAAACTGCTTATCAGTGGCCGCTTATAAAAAGGTAGCGTTGAAGCCGAGAGCAAAATTAATAACCTTTAATGAACGGTAAGTTAACGAACTACAATGATGTTAATACTGAGATGGCGCTACTGAACACTGACATTCTTATGTTGTTCTACGGAAGTTCACGTTGAGAAATTTTCTGAATGCGTGATCACCAGGTAAACGCTGCTCCGAGTTATAGATTCCGTTGAATGTAAATCATTGGAGGCTTTTTGTCCCTATTGATTTCTCCTGCGCACGGTGGTAGCAGTTGTGCCTGTTGATCCCTATGGCCTTGACACCAACCTAAATCTCGCCATTTCTATATGAATTTTGAACACTGACCGTAAGCCCCTTCAGAGAGTGAAATGATTGACGTCATTCAACACGGCAACGGTCACAGTTGAAACTGTTTTACTCACATCGTCGTTCAACCATTCATGATAGTGATCACGCGGTCCCTCAGAAAGTCACCTTGTAGTTGCAAGCAAACAAAGGATTCTCTATACAAACGGCTGTAAACCGTGTTACTCAGTGCACGCGGAGTGATATATATATATATATATATATATATATATAATTTTAACTACCGGGTCCTCAGTGAAGCTGAGGTTAGTAAAATCACAATACATATTTAATGGAAACTAGCTGAGATTTTGCATCATATATTGCGTTGGTTTCAGGCTGAATGATGACTGGTTGACCTTTTGTATGTAAACTTCTGATAGGAAATATCTAATTATACCATTTCAGAAACTTGTACACTATTAATAATACAACATAAGAACGAAGCCTAGTCACGTGTTTGGTGGATAGGACCAGAAAAATCTGCTCAGTACATGCTTTGGAACACATGCTACAGTTTGTAGCCCGTACTGTTCATTAGAATGAATACTCTGACAACTTTGTGAACAAACACGGGAAAGCGTTTCAAGCTTCAGCATAGGTTCAGGGGGTTGACAGAAAACCCACCTCCATGCGATTTCCACATAAAGGGGCTACATTGGCCGAATCAATAACACGCCGGCTTACTAGTTCAATAGCCACACTGATTAGTTCACTGATCAGTTCTCGGTTGGTCACTCTAACTCTGAAGGATGCGGTGTCGGCTCACAACTCATTTATGATGATTTATTCGTTCGTTTGCAATGGCTCAGCAAACAATTTGGGTCGTGAGGCATGAGATTCGTCTGCAAGAATCAGACAGCATCATCGAGTATGAATTGGGACAGATAAAAGAAAACCAATCACCAATGTCATCTGGATGACAGCAATCACCAGATCAACATAGATCGACTTCTCAGTGCTATCTATAGGGTTCCACCAAATAGGTAAAAATCTGCTGGCCAGTTAACGTTGGTCACTGCCATTTGATTACATAATCCAGCCTTATATGGACAGTAAATGTTTGTTCAATCGCTTCAACTATCTTGGCCACTAGTTGATTTACCTGGTCGATATGTAGGCAGTTAACACCCAACTGACATTCACAAACAGAAAGTGAGATAGTGTGAATTTCGTATATGACAATGACTTATAACTGTACTACCCTGATGAGATTTCATCGAAAACATGTTTGCTAAACTTCGTGCTCTATGACTGAATGGGAATTTTCGAGACAAGAGGTCTGTTGGAATCCGTCAGTTGTCAGTGGGATTTATCAGTAGCGCTCATCCGATAAAACGTCTAACGTGTTTGCGACTTTATACTGAAGGATTCCAAGTAGTAATGTGAGTGACTTATTCGTTTTGGACCGTCTTTCTAGACAGTCTTCAACTAATACGTTTGGATATGACGATGTGGTGATGTCTAATATGACATAATTGGTGCATTGGTCGGCCAGGCGATCTCGCGAGAAGGTGGTGGGAGTGAAATTCTCGACAATGACAAAGGTGTGTATAAGTGCTAAGCTCTAACAAGAACAAAAGTCGAATTCCGATAGACTTGTCAACCAGCCCCTTCGAGGGTAAGCACTAGAGTGTCGATCTCGGTGAAACTTGAAAGTATTGCATATCTTTATGAATGCAGGAATTCAGACTCCGATCAAGATTTCATGAGACAACCGTGATGACCACTACACGAGTTAACTCACATCAGACACGACTGAACAATCACATACAAACACAGTCAGATTCGCCGGCGAATAACAATCAATCTACCAAAATTTACTGAATAAAAATGTGTATTGACCAAACTACACTGACCCCGAAGATATGTGGTGTAAGAAGGCACCGCTTAAAGAAAGCATAATGAAGCGAGTTTATTCGCGCAATTTTTAAAATCCATAAACCATACAATGGGGAGCCCACTGTTTTGTGAAATATGCGTTCGAATTTTGAAGTTAGACTGCATGTTTGACATTTAAGCTATACAATGAATACATTCTACGTGTCCGTATCGTCAGAAGCAAATTTCATGTGTTTCAGAAGTGATCTATGAGAATGGAGATTTGTGAATCCTGAACCAATGAAGTGATACCTAATTGTGCCCCTCTGTTTACGCTTTTTTTACAGGTTCCATGTGCAGTGTTATTACTTCTGTCAGATAATGGAATTTCGTGCCAACTGGTGGGATGCTTGGACTGAGAATGTGTGCTGTTGGAATCTTCATCGGCTGATGTAGAATTAGCCGAAGCGTGAAGCAGGGTCAGTTTCCAGTCGTTTGTCGGCTCCTCCGATTCGCCGTCGAAATTATAGCGAGGCACAGTAAGCTCTACCGGGGTACGAAAATGTAGGCCATGTGGTCCACACATTACCAAGGGACTGACCAAACGAGACGAGACTTTCTTGCCAGTATGTTCTGTGTCATCTATCCAATCCGGGTTGCCATCGTAGACCTGAAGTGATGATAAAAAGAAATGTAGGCTTTTAACTTTTTCACTCTCCAACTCAGTGAATTTGTGCGATTTTTCTCAATACAAACTTTCAGGTAAATTTTCCTGCTAGCTGATTTAGAAGCATAGGACACCAGTTTTGCTGTCTTGGTAGCATACCAAGTCGTCCTCAGTGAAATTCTCATTTCAACTGTTGGTGAATGAATGCGCGTTTAAATTCAATTCACCAGCAGACATTACCGAATGATCATATCCAAGTACTCAGTCACAAAAATGTGTGAGGACTTTTTACTTTTTGTAATGATTTCTAAAGAGTAAAAAGTATCCAAAAGGTTTATTTAAATCGAAAGTTCCATGATGTTGAAGTATAAATCAGGTTAAGACGGTGAACTTAACTGATGTAGTCAAGTAGTGTTGTACTTGTTGATCGGACAGCGGAAGGTAAAATTGAACAGCCATTACCTTTGGTTCTATCTTTACTAAGATTTGGATTTAAGACCGACAACTTTCGTTTGAAGGAGGCCAGCCAAAACTTTGATTCAAATGAAAACGTTTCTAACACATTTGATTTGTGTTCAATATGTAACCATGTCTTCAGTTGAAATGACTATAAGTCATTTTTGCCAGCAGGTTATAATAAGAGATGCATGCTAAGTGAATCAGGACGATTTCCCAAGTTTACTGTCAGGCTTGCATACAGAAAGTGAAACCAGGTCAACAGGTACTCTAAATTCTATTCTTCAGTCAGAAAGTGAACTTCTTTCAAAATGTGCACAGTTGAGTTGAAACTATTGTGGCGGACTGTCAGGCAGAAAGTACGAGCATTCCAACTCTCGGCGGAATACCTCAACGCAGAGGGAGGTGCGTTCAAAAACCGAAAGCGAGCGGATCGGGGACGGCGTGAGCGACCGGATGAGTCATCACTCGACTGGATCAGACCAACGGGCGAGACATGGCAGACAAAATAGGATGGATGACCAGTATTGAAGACGTGAATATTCCAACACTCGCAGTAATATCTCGACACGGTTGTGGAGTACGGTTGAAACCCACAGTGGATAGACGGAGGACAACACGAGCTACTGGACTAGCCATCGCTCAACGAAATCGGATCTACGGACGAGGAATAGCGGGCGAAAAAACCCGGATAGAAGGCGTAAATCACACACCTAAACCGGGTAGAAGTGCACACGACGTGTGAGCGGAAACAGGGGGATGCTGTGTACTAGAATTGTGATTCAAAATCGCGAGTGCACGTGTGGCATGGTAACTAGCCAGTTGGACAATGAAGATTGTGCTTTATTGGACGCTTTTTCGCTACACTATGCCATCATGTGATCTAAACTAGCCAATGAGCACAACAGTTATCCCGGCCAGTTAAGAAGCACCACCGTGATGATGGACTGCCTAACTTCGCAGTAAAGCAAAACAGAATAAGCATATGAATTGTGAAGTGTCCCTCTAGCCGAAAACCAATGATCTTCGGAGCAATAATGACCGTTTTCAAGGGAATCTCCATTTCAGATAATTTACTGGATCTTTCGCAATAACAGTGAATACTCTTAAGTGATTCATACTACTTCAAAAAACGTTCGGGTGGCCAGCCCTGTCCATTTAAATCACCTACAGGTGGTTCGAAACAGCAAGGATTTCTTCGTCCGATAAACAGAAGTACGTTCCGGAGGTTATAATCTATAGTGAGTTATAAGAAATAAACTATAATACATGATGTGTCTTATATAGGTCTGCTTCTATGCAACAGATAGTGTGCGTATGCGTACGTGTTCAGATGTTAACACTAATTAACCACATACGGTTGATGGTCAAAATTTACCGGAAGTACATGACCAGTTTCGTTTTTGTTGCCATTACTCACGTGTGAATACCTTGTGAGTGCACAGCGCATACCATACGATAGGACCGGTAGACGGTGAAATTTGTAGTTCGCAACCCATTTGCAAGTTAACTGTGCCGTTTATCTCAGACTGAATGGAGTTCATAGTTCAGCGCTCGGGTTGAGAACACCAAGGCCATCTAGGCAATTGAGACAAACTGAGTTTCTGCGCAGTTCCGGTTAGTGGTGTTAATATCGCCACTGAACTGGTAACCTCACTGAGTCTGAGGTAAACAGTACAACTAACTCGCAAATGAATTATTGTCCACGAACATGTAGATGCATTCACGCCGTCTGCATTTTAGCTTTAGTGATTGTTACTTTCCTTCCTAACCTACAGATTTTGCCTGCCTCAACTCATTTGTCATTGGCAGGTACTCACTGTATTGCATTCATGCAGACCATGTTTTTGGTACACGTTAGATACAAATCTCTTTGCTGAATGAATGATTTGCTCAGTATTGGCTAGCAACACACATCTCTTGGCATAGTTAGACATAGACTTACACGAAGGAAAAACCGTTGACGTTCACAGTTAATTGGTAAGGCTCCTTTTGGGATTCGCAGACAAACTTGGTATTCTGGCAATTCCAGGGTACCTCCTTCGTAACCAAACTCGCCGGCACATTCGGCTAAAATCTGTTTCGATGCGGTGAACGGTATTGAAGATGACACTGTCGAACGACCGCCTGTAAGAATATCATGTTCTTGTGAATGCATTCTGTCCAAAGTTGATAATTTTGACGTTGAAGCAACACTGTCTGTCAAATGCGGATTTGTAATACTCTCAAGCTTTGGTTGGTCATGATGAATGGGTGTGTGAATATCATTGTAATCCGAGTCTGCTGTCATAACACGCGTCCGACTGTGATGGAACAGAATAATCAATCTTTCGCAAATTACTGTCGAAAAATTAGTAAAAAATTAGGTTACTTATGAGTAGGCCGTTTTTAAATAATTATTCTAGGTGACCTCTTACCGCTATACTCCCTATGGCTGACATTATGTTCGCATTAAACTTTCCTGTTACAATATCTCCAGTTCTGTTACGCTTGCTGTTTAATTACTAAACAGACAAACTCATAGTGGACATTTAAGGCAAAATGATATGCAGTGTAGGGTTAAAATATTTAAATTTTAAACACAGGCACGTGATACTCTGGATTAACGGAACTATTGAACTAAATGGAACAAGTCACTTCGAAGTCAAGACAGTGTAAAGCAAAGGTTGTAGTAATAATGTTCCGTATTTTTTTCATTCTAAGATGCTCAAAAAACAGCTTTACTCGTCCTCATATAATTTTCCTCTGTCTTAAGGTGTTTCTCAGCGCAATAGTTTCAGAAAGATTTAAACAAATCGGACTAAGTTAGCGCAATGAGGTAGAGAGTGGGAACAGAACCACTGTACCACAGTCCCAACAAGCCAGTGTTCCTGGAACGTACTGAGTGTTATGATCTAGAAAATGTGTGAGCCTTTTCGCGGACAGCGCAATTTCTTAATAAATTGTGGTCGACGTTCACAAGGAATTCAATTAACGGGCCTTTTGGTATAAATCCTTCAAAGGTGTTGGGAATTTAGCGCAACAGTTTCAGCCTGAAAAGTCTAACCTGTTTAAATCCAGGAATAGACTAACACCAGAGGAAGTTCCTGAGACACCTTAAATCGACAAGAGGATGAGGAACAGCGGAATACTGACATGTAAATGAAGCCTCCCAAGATGTTATATTTGAAAATACATAACAAATGTTGGTTCATACTCTTGACTGCTTAATAACATTTAGTTCACATAATGTTATTTCTTAGCTCGTTCAAAGTCGATTGACAAAATGAATAGGTTTGCATAGGTTATTATTATGCCATTTTGTCAATAGACTGTGAACGAGCTAAGAAATAACATTTTGTGAACTGAATGGTATTATATATATATATATATATAAAGAAATGTGGATTATCACGAAAGTTTTATTGTCCTGATGCCGACAAATTGTCCCATGTGTTCGTATTTGTTTAAGAAGCCTACGTCACATTACCGAATATATCATAAGTCATTCTGATGAAGTCAGGATGCGAATTATTGGTGGATTGAAGGATATGTGCAGTTTATATGTTGACACAACTCACATGACTTCCGTGTCCACGTTTCCATCATCAATCAGTAACGACGAAGATTGGATAAAAACGCCCATCAAGTCCAGTTCAAGAGTGGGTGACCCGGACCTAAAATATGCCTTGTGATTTGGACCCAGTGGGTCTGTGTATTCAGATCGGGAGAGGAAAAATGACGTAAAAGCATACTGTGCACACGATTAACATTCTCAACTGTGTAGTACAAAAAGCTTACTTCTGGCAAAATGTAAGCAACACTGACTTAGCATTGTGCATATATGAAAAATTTCATAAGATGGCTTAGCGTGGGAAGCCTTACCGTCGTCACTACTATCAACATAGTGATCATTGATGAAATTAATATTGTGAACTAGTATGGGATGTGGCTGATGTGACTTCAACACCAGCTACTAAAGTTTTAACCAGCATTTTCAGCAGGGCTTCCTTTGAAAAGAAGTAAGAGACTTGCGGTTCTCACTCTTTCACTTTTAAGCATATATGGAAATTTAATAACAGATTAGTTAAAACGTAACTAAGACTTCAACAGAAAATGGTCAATTGTGTCTATTTTCTATACTTCGTTGGCTTTTAGTCAGTGAACTGAAGCTGCCAATAAGCAACCGCTATCACGCCTTCGTGGATAGTCGATTTTTCAGTACTTTTGGTAGCTTTTATATAAGTTTATACACTGTGAGTTCGCTATCATCAGACGGGTTGTTTATACGCAGACATTTAAGAGAACAACGGGGCACCAAATTAAATGATTTTCCAATCGGTGGTGGTCGACAGATTATCTGTCCATTCTCTTACGGATATGGAGCTGGATATAACTAGGTCCAGACAATATTTTGGCTCACACACGAAGTATATAAGCTGTTGTCATTGACCCAAGACCAGTTCAAGCAAACTGACAGATCAAGGAAATTCATAATGCTGTACACAAACGACCGACCACATAGCCATGTTACGGACAGGAATATTAGAGTCGTCGCTCTTCACGTCGATTATACCGTTTTTGCGTGGTCTGGACTAATGACATGGCAGTTGGAAGTAGTCCGTTTACTGGCGTACGAAACAGGGCACATCCGAGCAAACAAATGTACGACTGGGTCTCATTCATTAGCTCAGCCTAATTCAGACAAGTAATTCCATCCATGCAGTGACACTTTCTGGTTTCTGAGAGTATAACTTTCATAAATAGCATTATTTCGAGCAGGTAACTATACAGTCAACAAATCATGCAAAACAATGAAGAATAGTTCAATTGAACACAATGCGCAGCACATTAGAAATAGTTCAAAACGGTATGTATTCGTGCTGCTGACTTGTCATGAAATGGAAATCGTCTCGTTGAATTTTTCTACAAATTCTCGCAATCATCCCGATTGTTCGGAGGTACACGTAAAACACACCTTCGGTACGTGTGTGTCAAGTTCACTGAGAGTGCTGAATTGTGAAGCTCTCCATCTTCCTGTGAATCCCTGATCTTCAACGAGAACACCGTTTTGCGTCCTACTTGATAATTAAAGTCGTTTCTGAATTTTTCCTGGATTGTGCGAAATCACAGGTTGATTCGGCTTAGTTCTGTATCGCCCCGCGAGTATATATCGCCTGTCTGATTTTGTTCACTTCTTCAAATCTCCAGCTATTTCCAGCGTTGTTTTAAATCGTACGAAAATTCCCAGTGTAGTCATGAGTAATACTGTGTAGCGAACAAGCTCGTTTCCAATGATTCATCATCAGGCTAAATACATCACATTTGTATCACGAATTTTACAGGGGAATCAGTAAATGAGGTAAACATGGAACGGCTGGTTCATGTTAACGTTGTTTTATTTAGAGTGAAGCCCTCCTTTGTACCCGAAAAGCTGAATGACGGGAAATAATTGCTTCCTGTGGTTTGAACGTCATTATAGTAGATTTGCATCACAGACAATTAAGAACGCGCATGTGTAAGACAAATAGTGCACATTTTCATAGCTGAAGCAAATTCACGAGGTTCATGTTCCAGTTTGTCTAAGAAACACTTTTTGAGGTAAAACTTTGCCAAACGAGGACGCCATAACAAGACATCCATAATCACTGTGGGCCTCAGGGTAGCCACAGCCGGTGAGCGGGCTCGATTTCATTTACGCTGATTGTTCTGAGCTATCAAACACGGACACACGCGCTGAGGTAAACTATCATAAGGGGTGGCTGTGCTTCGCAGGAATGCTACTGTTCACAGCCTCGTCAATAACTGTCACACAGCTGACAGTTGTTAAGCCTGTGAAACACTACGTTCAAGTTACATGCAGTTAATGGATTCCTATTTCAGATTTATTAGTGATCGTCCTAAAAAGGTTATTGCTCAGCGAAGAACCTGTGGTCGGTTTACACAAAAGAATTCAAACTAGGGTGACATTTGATCCCAAAGATCCGACGCAAACTTCGGCTGACTTCAATGCTTGGCGCGTCTGTGATCAACTGGAATAAATTGTGGAGATGACTATTGAATATTATTAAATATTGGTACCTACGCGTTTGCATCTTACATATTTATGTTTTGAGTGCAGATGATAAAGCATGTACGCAAAGGCTGTCTGGGTATGTTCATCTACTTCCTTCAAGACTTACTTATGCCAGTTTTGTGGCAATTTTTCCGAGAAAAAAACCTTTCAAAGGCGCTCCTTTGGGTCAACAAAAAATGATGATTCATTTATCGGAAAAAGTTTCACACCACTTTCCGACCACCAAAACCCAACCCGTTAAAGGTTGTTCCAGGAGCAGGTTGATTGTATAAAGCTTACGGCCTAGCACATATTGTGCAACCGGTTACGTCACGGCTGAAGGGCAGTCAGCAATGTTTCATGAAAATGTAACATATCATGGAGTGTGCACGTGAAGTTACAGAAACGGAATTAATGACCTTCAAAATATAAAGGCTGAATAAAAATTGCAAAATGTAAATAAGGACAGACAAACTTTATATTTGTATGTCTGTCTAACGGTATTCCTTCACCATATTTTTCCACTTATGTTTTCGCCTTTCTGTGCGGTGGGAGGTTGTGTATCACAAACTACATGGGTTAACTAACTAAATATTTTGGATACATTTAGTTTGTGTTTAGTGTTCCGTTTCACTTTTGTTTGGTTTTTGGGTCTAGCTGGATGGCTACCGGTTACAAACTAGAGGCTCTTGGCCCTCTATCTATTAGAACAGAGTGGTTAGATTTCAGGTTTAGTTTTGTCACTTCCGGGTAAGTTCACAGATTTGCTCAAAAGGAGTTTTTATAGTTTACCGGGGAAGATTTTGATCGCATATTTAGATTAGTTCACCGCAAGTTACCCACCTCGTTGCTCTAAGGTAAACAGGTGACATCTGGAAGGCAACCAATCGCTGCTATTTTCCATGACTATTTGTGTTAGCATTGAAGTGGAAACCTACGTCGATGTTTAGTTATTCGATATCACCGTTACATACAACTCCAGGCATGTTGCGTTCAGTAAATAAATATTGTAAGCATTCAGTGTTGTTCGTCCTCACGTGAACACTGCAGTGAAAACTGATACTTGAACTTGGTGGTGAGTGTTCAGTATCATACAGTAATAAAACAAACATATGTAAGACAGTTTTAAGTGAAATGTATATAAATTATAACTAAACAGAAGGACAATACCAGCGTTTTTCTGCGTTAAAACTGATGCTGAACTGACGAACTCCTGTCAAACAGTTTATGTTGCTCCTCCACACCCCACTGCACAAGTGCTGATTTATCTTGTCAGTTATTCTCTGAAGTATTACGATGAACTGATGTTGGGCTAGACATTTTGTGAATTTAAAATGCAGTTTTTCTGACCAAAGATATTACCAAGTAAAATAGTCACTGAAAATGCAAATGTCATGTAAACTAACCCCAGTTGGATAGGAAATCACAGGAGTCGGCTAACAACTGAGAACAGCTTGTGTTCAGATCTGTATTCGAGTCCATCAAATCATTCTGTTCTCTTAACTGCTGCAGAAGCGACGAACTCCGTTTGCACAAAGATGTGGGCGTAATGGGCTTAGTGTAAGTTGTTTTGTAAACGTACTTTCCTTCGTTAGATGCGTTCACATCAGGTATAGTCAAAGAAGCGTTGAAGCGGTTGTCGGTATTCAAAATGTCTGCTTGTCTGTAGGGACCAACCGAAGGTCTATGAGACTCCAAGTGAATCGCCTGTGACTGCTTACGTGGTGAGGAAAGATTACTGCCGAGACCGTTTTTGAGACCGGATTGAAAGTCTGTCTCTGGTACTCCGTTTATTTCGTCATGGATGATAGAAAGTTTATTGCACCTTTCTTGATTGTGCTTCACATTGGGTGTAACTGACTGCAATATAGGAATATTCTGCATTGTTGGAGCTGGTGGCCTGTCAACTTGTTCATCTGTTAAAAACGTTATGGAAACAAACAACTTTTGCAATAGACTTTACAACTGTGTCAGTTGGCGTTGAGACATTCACCCGAAACGCCTTTTATTGAGGCAGTTAAATAAATTATTACAGAAAACTTCTGAGAGTAAAGAAGAAGTAATATGAGACTGAGCTAGGCAAACTAGGTGGTCCGGTTGCCATATTTGGATACATTTGAGAACATGCTACAGAAATAGGTTCAGGCTTCCTAAGATTTGGAAAACTTTTTGATTAAAATAACCCCACACATTCATCTACCAATAAAGTATGCATATTGGGAACCGTAATTCCTTAAACCAAACACAATTAACTTAAGCGCTTCAAATAGTTTATCTAAAGTTTAAGATACTTGTGATGAATCAAGATCAATTCGTAAATGGGCAGCATCGTTTCATGTAATAGCACACAGTACAGAACGGATTTGCTTTTCTTTAGTTCCCGGAGACAGCTATATGGCTTACTTTCAGATCGCCCTTAACATACTATCTGTTGGCTTATGACCTAATTCACATCACGGAGTAAACATATATCAGTATACTGGACAGTTATGCAGTTCTGATGTTTAGAAATCCTGTTGTTCAATAAGAGTAGAGTCAACGCGATTTTTGGTTTCTGACTGAGTTTTAAGTTGTTTGAACTTACTGACATTTCAAATCGTATTCATACACCCTCGATAGTCTACGTCCAAATTACCGGACACGTAATTTTTCCATGAATTCCAAGCATTCCACAAGCTGATTTCACTTTTACTGTCTTCAGACTCATTGAACAAGAAACGGAAAAAGTCGATTAACCTAACATTCAGCCGGATGACATTCTGTGATAGACATATTCACCAATCCATATTAGCGAACGTAATGACTCCTGCAAATGAACAGTGACTGAGGAATTTGTCATTTTAATTGAGTTATGTTATTTCAATTTTGATCTCTTTTTTTAAATCTTCCTAGAGATCAGTTTAAGCTGAGACTGCTCAACCAACCGTACTTTCCCGTACTATTGTAGTGAGGATGAGCGATCGTAATGTACTACACCCAGGACTGCTATTCAGTTGTGGGACCAGAGCCTATATTTTGACACCGAATTAGACGCAGAAAAAATACAAGAAGAAACATTGGAATGTAGCATCACATGAAATGGTTCTTCGTACGTAAAAGAACTGAGCACTGAAGTCTGTGGCAACCGTGACGATCTGGGCCGAGTACTGTATGCAAATGAGTGTTTCTGTTTGTTGTCTTGTTTAAGCGTTTAACCTATGTGTCGCTTCCTGGGATAAATAACCCTTGCGCCGTCCGTGTTCTTGACTCATAACAATATAAGTAACTATCAGCAATCCTATGGTGGCGTGGTTCGAAGCTTTAGCATTTATCTACATCAAATAAAACTGCAATGCTTAAAAGCCGAAATAAGTTCGTCAGTAGCATTAGCAATAAACGATTATGTACAGTATAAAGCTCACCTGACGCCTGTCTGCTATTCTCCGCCGTCTCGGGGGCTTGCAAAATCTCTTCTGCCATCTGAGTGTCTTCTCCAATCCAGACCTTAATAAATGTCGGCGGAAAACACGAGCAATTCAAGAATGTCTTCAGTCAGCTGAGTTGTGTTAGCAGAATAACTAACCACTCCTCAGAGCTATGCTTGTGTAATTGCATTTCGATATCTGTTATTTCCATTTTGAAAGTTTTCGTGACAATATGTGGTATCGAAATGGAATGAACATAAACGTTATACACTTTGTTAGCCTCACTTCAGCATGACATATATTGCGTCTACATGTACTCACAAGATCTTGAAAGGTTGTCTAAGTTAGATCTGTGGACTGATCTGTTATGTCTTTACCCAATCGCTCGAATACCTTAATATGCCACGTGTATACACTGAAATGATATCGGAACGCAAGCAACTGAAGTTGAATGAGCACATTGTGCAATCTGTCCAGTCGTCAGTTATTTGAGAATCAAAAGCTAGGCACGAATGGTATATTACCACCAGGTAGTCTGACATTTTGTGCGCATACTACAGAAAAGTGTGTGACCAATTTCTTTCTGAACTGTGTCAGTCAGTAGGTGACCGATTGTAACTCCGAAATGCTGCACAGTTCAGTGCCACAGGTCTAAGTGGCACTGAAGACATCACATTGTCTCTGGAGTTGGTAAGCATTTGGGAAACAACCTTACCTTTTAACAAAAGGTTTACTGATTTACACCTCTATCTTTGTTGTAATTGAATCTACGGTTTACGAGCGCATGAACAAACAGCAAAATAACGGTTGATGAAACGGTAGATAACAGAATGACGTTCAACGAGAATGAACAACTGACTACAGAGTACTCACGATTAATTCTTAATTTTCCAGTCAACTCAACCACCCGAGGCTAACGCATAAACGCAGAAAAAAGACTGGCCTCCTGACAGAGCTCTTCTCGTGTCACTCAATCCGAAGACATCATGGTCACAAACTAGATCATATTTAAAGGGTTTGTGACCAATCAGAAAACAAGGACAGAAGTGAACTAGACAAAGATCCAGGCAGTACAGTAATGTCCCGATTAAAGGACGAGCGTGTGGGTGGGCTGCCAGAAACTGGCACAAAAATTGAGAACGCTCGTGAAGGGTGAAGTGGCACATGACCGTGCCGACTACGCAGATCACTTCCAACAGACTAAGATAGGTCTTTTCAAAGGCAAACCAAACGGTATGTTCAGGGAATTGGGTTCTTTCCCGACAATCTTTCTGCTTAAAAATTATAAGATTGGACAAGAAGAACACAATTAGTAATGTAAACATTATATTAACCTCCGTCCGCACGCCGTCGTTCATCCATCAGAAATGACCATCATGCGGCGAGTACTGCACGTGTGGTTGAGCGAGATGTTGATTAGCGACAACGATGAGTTGGAAATTTTCACATCTTTCAGTTTGAACATCACACACATTTAGCCGTAGTCTTCATATTCAGATGACCATTTCAGCCAGTCCCTTTCGGAAAGAAGCACGACGCTCGGGTTTCGCTCTTGTTGAAGCTCGTCAGTAGTGCATGTCTTTTTCATGGTCAGGACTAGAACACAGACCACGATTTCATGAGTCAACCGTGTCGACTACTGCACTATTGATTTCATACTAAGCCCGAACGAATGGTCGTATCTGAAGGTCAAACGACTTTCGCGTATCAATAGAGAGCTGGTTGTCCGCTGGTCTTTATAGGAGACATAGTTACTGCCCGTTAACTCCAATGGCTATTGATGCGATTACAACTTCCTAAACGGGTCCTAGACAAGATGTGCACTACTGACGAGGTCTAACAAGGGCGAAACTCGGGTCTAGTGCTTCTTTTCGGAAAAGGCTGGCTGAAATATATATACGTCTGAATGCGAAGGCTGCGATCAAATATGAGTGCTGTTCAACTTAAAATCAATGAAATCTGCGACTACCTATCGGTAATTTGTAGGTCGTCAATGCTTCGTTGACCTCTCCAAGGTTCGCTCCAATTTACGAGCAATCACTTGATTACCCAATTCGAAAGAAGTTGTCTTGCTGATAATGTATTCTGAGTTTGTTCACGATACTAATTTTTTTATCCTGTTCGTATCATATGAATTATCAGTCCGATTCTGACACCCGTTCTAACCAGTCGTACCAGTTTTTGCTTCCGATGCACAACTAATGTGGTGGATTATCGAACCGGAGGTGCGAGTATTCCAACACTCGGGGGAATACTTCAATGCAACGGCGAGGCACGTCCAAAGGCCTACCGCGAGCAGATTGGGGACAGCATGGGTGACCGGATGAGTCACTGTTCGACTAGATCGGACCAACGGAAGAAGAATGGCAGGCGGAACCCCCCCCCGATAGAAGGCGCCGATCACACATGTAAATTGGGCCGAAGTGCACACGACATGGGGGCGGAAACCGGGGGGTGTTGTGTACTGGACTTCTGACTCATAAACGCGAGCGCGTGCGTGGCATAGTAACTAGCGTGTTGGACAATAAAGATTGCGCTTTATTGGACACTTTTTCGCTACATTATGACATACGTCATCATGTTTGAAGCGGATCTGTATTAAGTGAGAAGCTACTCTAAAGCACACTTTACTAGTCAACGCTTCCGAATGTATGAATCCCTACAGTTCGCGGTAAAGAATATTCAGCCCAGCGTATATCATCTAATCTGACTGTTGAATAACCAATCCACTAGGCTAATTGGTACAAACCGGACTAAGTTTTCATGTCTGGAATTTGAAGCACATTGGGTGACCAGACTACTCCAGTTTTCTTAATCGGTCCAGAAGCTGCCAATTTTCTTACGAAGAATATTATTCCATTGTGTTACGTTATCATATTTGGTCGCACAGCTGTGGTGTTATAATGCTTCGCCAATGTTCCTACGTACGTAATGAATCATAAAATGATCTCAACTAGTTGTGCTATCCGACACAGACCCACTCATACTCGATAGTTTAAAAACGCTACGGATAACATGCGTAATCTTTAGGTTTCCTGTTCCACATAACCAGAACTTTTAGAGTATTCATTCAGCATACACTTTGTTAAGGCGATCGTACAACTTTTTAGAGGTTATGTGACGTGCATTTATTTCTGCTTCATCTACCTTTTATCGTTGAGACGATTTGTGACAAGTTTCGAATGGAAAAAGGGCTGGACACAAGGGCCATTAAAAATCAATAAATAGCTTCCTCGTTAAGCCATCTGAAACCCCGGAAATAAGCCGCAAATTGGGGTGCTTATGGGCTGAGGACTTTACGAACCGTTGGTTTTACTCTACAAAGATGTATAGAGGTATCATTTGAATACTGGTGAAATTACCATTACATTCTGTAAAACGGCAGCAGCAGCAGGTCGCAGCCGATGGAAGTTGAGTACGAAGAGGCCTATGCTAAACGGAGATAAGGAAAAGACCAGCTGTAGTAACATAATGAGGAACGCTAGCTTTGGAGGCCGACGCCGACACATGCAACAGTCAAGACAGTATTGACCTGATACATCTCCAGTAGAGTCGGCTACACCAGGACTGGACAGTATAGACACAGCAGGAGCGTGGTAACAAAATATTTCTCATCACCATCATCATCACAGACAGCAATACATCGGTGGCTCTCAGTGATACTTACCTGCCACACAACCAAGAAAAAAAAGTAAACCCTGTACGAGAACAGGGAAGAAAAAAGAAACCGTTGTACTTTAGGGTCATCAAGCTTTTTTTCCAAGTCGAATCTGGGCTTGATCACTGAGCACAGATAACGGAAGAATCGTTTCCCGGTTGAGATTTATTTGATGGCCGGTACGCAGTAAAGAAGTTGTTCGACATAAATTGAACATCCTTGGCAAACATCCAGAGTTTACGCACCCACATAGACTTTTCAGCCGGCCTCGTTGAGAAAGAAGCGTTAGTCTCGAATTTCCCTCTTGTTACGGTTAGTCAGTAGTACGCTTCCTGGCTTTGCTTCTGAGCCCATGTTATCAAAAGGTGGTCGTATTAAACATTGTGTTACTGGCTCCACATTAGATAGAATCAGCTCGTCATATCTAGAAGCGCAGTTGCGTATTCTTGTCACTGACGCTTACGATGTTCGCTTACTTCAAACTCTCTCGTCACTTCGAAATGAGGATCCAACCATTAAGACTTCATATCAAGGAAGAATCACGTAACACGCCGTCTGCCTTTGAAGTTTTCTGTAGTTGTGTGTGCTGCCTGGTTACTCCTGTGTTGTGTTACAATAAGTACTGTAGTTATAAGTCTGAAGTCGCTTCAATTTAGCACATTTGCTCAAATAAGTCCACAAAATGAGTTTTTTCTTCTTCACAGATCTGATCTCTCTGTAGCGACATACCTCATCTTTTCTATAAAGAATCATCAGACCATGTTCAAACTTATGTGATGCGTTATAACCTCACTGATACAGAAAAATAGACTTTTGAAGGACAAACTGTCGGAGATTTTTAAAAACAGCCAGAGGTGCAACGTTCCAACTGTATGGTCTGGCAAAGATTCATAAAATGTGTTCCAGTGTGCGATTTTACAACCTGGCGAATGGTTCAAACAAAATTGAACGACATTTACAGACTACTTGAAAAGTCTTTTCAATCCATCAGTTGTGGAACACTTTAGTAGATTTTCATTCTTTACAATCTGTGTTCAGGCTGTGTCCACTGGCTTATCAACTTTGCTAATGTTCGCCACTGACTACTTAGTCACCAGACCATGATTTTGAAGCCTCTACTGGGTTTGTAGACGGTGCGTGGACAGGTCGACCTTTGAGGTTGCTAACAGATTGGAAAGTGATGTATTGATGATATGAATGCAATATGAGCGTTAAAACTGTGTCCCACGTTCACAGGTCCCATTCAGACGAGGAGTTCACCGGGTTCAATAGATGACTCAATGACAACATTGCAATCAAGCCAATCATTGTTTCTTAATCTGGGCAGCCCACATCGTCTGAAAAACAACGTTAACCATTAGTTCAATCTCCATTTCTACCTGTTCCCAAATGGACCACAACGAGAGATTTCCACTACTAGCTGGTATGATTGGTTCTCGTCGGTCGAGTAAACCCATCTTAAGCTAGCCACATACATATTTTTTCCGTTCTCTCTGTAGGAACAGACTGAGCACTTGGTCTAGATGTGAAACGTTAGTGTGAAAGACAAAGTAAATGGCGCAGGAGGTGAACGATAAAAAACACACTTGCAGTTGGCTGGTGTAAGTTCAAGTCAACTTGGTCAGTCGTTAATATTCAGATAGGCAATTGCTGAACTGTGCTTATTTTTGGTGGTCAGCTGCACCCACTAGCTTTTTCACTATTTAGGCATAGTGCTTTGTATAAATTGTGTTAGGAAGCAGATTCACGAAAACAGCCTAGTCAGGACATCGGTGACGGCTGATGAAATCAGTCCTCATTGCAAACCGGTCAGGCCCTCGGTGACGGCTGACGAAATCAGACATCAACAAAGCACTGAGGAGCACGTCGGACCAACCAGTAGGAGACGTGAAAGTGAGCGTGGGTGTCGCACCAGGACGATACGTGCAAGTGAGCGTGGGTGTCACACCAGCTGGAGAAACTAACGCCTATGGAATTGGCCCTACTTGGCCACTTAGTAGCTAAGTGGCCTAAACAAGCAGACAGTGATTCAACAAGTAAATGACCATATTCGGCCACTATTTCATGATATATATTTACAGGCATTTTTACTCATTTGGTCGGTCTGGTATTTGGCAATACAGCGTGGTTGTCCGCAATCGTGTTCTTCTTGTCTCCGCACAAGTAGACTAGGTGAAACCGCATAGCAGGGACCCACGTCAAGCAGTCAAGCCGTATTAGAACGTTTGGCAAGGAAAAGGCGAGTTACATTAAATTGTAAACCGAGATCTGAAGCGATTTTAGATGACTGTTTTGGTTAGCTCAAACTGCATATCAATCCTTAAATCTGATAGGAATTTTGGAAAAAGCGTTTCACAATAATATTATGACACGTTAACATACCGATCCATTTTGTTGGTGTTGAATCACAGCCATCAGATTTCTCAGCCAATCCACTTCGGAGAAGAATAATCCATGTGCATTCTGTGTATTGATTGACACAGAATCAGTGATCAAATGACTACGGTACTGTCTCAATGCGAGCACCTCATTCCACAATCTTTCTGCAAGTGGTTTAATATCACCTCTTTTCCGCACTGCTCTATCCGGATGAAATAGAGCAGCAGAAGTTTTATCCAAATCCCAGTAATGTTGTAAAACCATTTGAAGCTGCTTTTTCGAGGACGGATTGATTAGAATCACGATTGGCGGAATACCCAGCAGAATCAGACGCTGAATTGCACTTGTGTTAACATCCAGCAGACAATGTGACCCATTTTCCATACAGGCCTGTACAATTTTGACAAGTAAACAGGGCATACAAGTATTACCAAGCATGACTGACTATGGAGACTGTTATGTCATTCATTATTAACTTATATTCAAAAGAACAGATGGTTGATTACTTGCATGCGACATCCGCAACATAACTGTACACGAGACAAACTATGCAAGTCACGTAAGCTAGCCATAAACTCCAAAGAAATCCCGTATAGCTGCTGTTTGTATTGAGATCACTTCCATAGTGAACTCACACAAAAACCAATGACAGAAATATCGAACTGTTTTTGTCTGTACTGCATATAAGTAGTGTGTATGGAAAGGTTTTGATATTCTGACACTCGAAGATCTTTTGAAAATTATCTCCTGTCTACATAATTGTTAATTTCGATCTTGGTACATCAGCTATTCATTGATTTCCAGTGTGAAATATCACCAACGAACACCATAGAAACAGCAAACATTAACCACGACACAGAACTTTTTCTTCACAAAAGACACTGGCCGCATACACCCAAATTGTTTTCCGTGTGAGATATTCATTTCATATACAGCAGCTGGTTTAAACAAAATTTATACCATAACGGCAAACAACCTAAGTGTGTGGAGTGACGATTTGATGAATCTGTCATAATAACATAAATAACTTACGAGCACAAATTTTACATTCAGAGAGATGCTGAAGATTTGATGTGATCAGTAAGCTTGCAAGAAAGATCAGAACGTGGCCCAATATGGCGTTTAATTTTGAATAAGTACTAACAGATATTGTCAGGTTCTGTCACTTTTGAGAGCAAGACCGTTCAGTATCATCCGTTTTTTGTTTTCCCCGCAAAACTCTCGCATTTCCTAAAGAAATACAATCCATTCGATTCTCGTTCAAGCTATCTCTATCTAGTGAATCTAAGCAAGGACAAAACTTGCCATTGACTGTCAGATTGGAGGTGAGCATCATGAAACATTATAATGAAATGTTGTCACTTGTACGATCGTTTCAGGTTTTTTTGTTCGAGATGTGAAATCATGTCAATCTTTCGAACACGATCACTCACATGGTGGGTGCACAACGGGAAACCCTCAAATGTTCGAACAACTTACAGAAGTTGTGACTGATTTCCAGCACTCACTAGTGGATGCGACCCAAAATTTGAGAAGACAGGAAATTTTAGATGAGCCTAGGAATATCGCATATCGACAGTGATCGTGAAGGTTTGGTGCACTAGTACCTCCCTTTGGAGGGATACATTGTGGGTGATATGTTGTACAAAAAGGCTTTTGGGTAAGCGGACCCCAAATGCCCGTCACTTTCTAGGTCGGAGACATTTTCAAATTTCTGTAAGGCTGCAGTGGAAATAATGTCATTTCTGATAGGAAGATTCTTGTTGAGAAATATTTCTCGCTGAGGAATTCGCTGAATTAGACCACCATATCGATCGATTTGCTCTTTGGCAATGCTACAAAACACTGTTCGAGTCTACTTAAAGTAACCTTCTTAATGTTTTTTTATGGCAAATATTTCAGTACTACACAACACAGAAACCATAAATATGTGAACATCACCTGCGCAAAACGTAAGTTTTGATTCACATATTTAAACTCACCTTGATTGCACTTAGGCGAATGAGTCCTCCAGTAGTGTTAGATTGCTCGGGATCTGAAATGAAAGCGTTCACTGGTGGCTGCTGGAAGCTTGGTGTATAGGCCTCATTATGAAGTGAATATGCAGATTGGCCGAAAACTTGCAATCGCTGTCTTGCTAACGCTGCTAATGGCCCGTAGAGCACAACTGGACGTGGATAAGGAAACTGATCCAGTAGAATGACTCGTTCGTAAGCAGTGGGGGCGCGCAAACTGGTAACTGCTGTACCAGCAAGCTGAAAATGAATTTTGTACCATAGTAAGTTTGTGGTTAGTGTAGTCAAACAAAGTGAATAACATAACTTGGGGACAGACAAATTTGAACTCGCGTAAATCTGCATACAGTTTGTGAGCTGATTGTATTTAACGTAACAAGACACTGTGCACTTACCAAATGTCCCTCGGCACGTTGTAAATTTGGAATTATTCCCAGTTCACTTTGGTTTGGATAGATTCTCTGTGCCTATTAACACAAAAAAATGTGGATGACGTTGACGATTATTATCCCGAATGTTTTAATACTTCGTGGACTAATGAAGTCTGAAGCGCGTTTATTAAAAGTGATCGCCTGGGAATGTATATGTCATGTTGACCGCAGTCTGCAACAAGTATAATTTAACACCACGTAGTGTTCATTCAGGTCAACGAGGAATAAGCAGATCACAAACAAATCAGTTATTTCGGTCAACTCATCGCAAGCGACGCTTGTTTGATGTGATGTGTAGGGACATTAGCTGGCGGTGGGACGGATTGCCGATCAGAATCTCATTCTGACTGCTTCCGCTTGATGGGTCTAAACACGTTAAAACCGGTCATGACCCGCTGTTGTTTCAGATGGAGTAACTGTCCATGACGTGTCTGATATGATTATTTGGGCTGCAGATGAAACGACAAAGTCGAAACGTTAACATTAAGCAAGACTTCTACCCCTAATTTCATAGTGACTATCTGATTAATTTTTTTACTTCCCAAGAAATTTTCAGGACTGACTGATTCATGCTCAGGAGAGAAATGTAACTGACAGATGAAAAAGTACAGTCTGTCTCCACGAAATGCTTTTATACGTTAAACAAGTCCACAGGCAGTCCACCGATAACTAATCTAATCCGTTTGTTTCAGGGTGAACGTCACCAACACGTCATCGTTATGTTTACATTCTGATAGACTTTCTAGCCAGCTCTTTTTAGGAAAAACACCAGACGCCAGTTTCACCCTTGTTGGAGATCGTCACTAGTGTATAGTCTTACCACGACTGTGATTATAACTTTGAACACGCCCTCATGAGACAACCGTGTTGACCACTGCGCCGTTGATCTCACATTAGGTACGATCGAATTATCATATATGGACGCTCGACCACTATCGCTTGTAAGTGATAATCAGGCTGCCCGATCCTCCCAAGATAAGACACAGTAACTGTCCTGTTAACTCCAATCGATAACACCGTGATTAGGACTTCTTAGACAGCTTGAATTCCCATCTCATTAATCCTGCTATGCGATACTTTTTAGATTATTGATGAGTAGTCCGGAATTTGGCTAGTTTCAGGTTGAGAGATGAAAACCTGCATACCATCACTTGCAAGTGCAACTTGAGCACCGTTGTTTAAAGTAACTTGGGTCTATTTTCAAATAATGTATCAGTGGCCCAGAAAACCAGCCCATTACTTGGATTAATCAGCAGAATGTTTTAACAGTTTTGACCAAACTGTTTTGACAGTACGTTCACTTTTCAGGTGCGCCTCCATCTTCGGCCAACTGGTTAAGCCTGTCGTCTTTACTTTGTGAAGATTCTTCCTTTTGTTTGGAAATCTACGACTGAAAACTTCAAAACAGGCTACGACACTACCCCCACACGGATGGGATGCGCATGCTGGGGCATTTCTCAATGCGCTACCGGCAAATCGGATGTTTTGAGTTCAGTGCACAAGTTCTTCCATCAACCTAAGCAAACGTTAGGAAAAGTACTTGTGCCTTTCAAAAATATACGCCTTTGTGATATTTTGCTAAAGCTACAACATCAGGTATGCTGTTTTACTTACAGTGAACACACTTTTAGCGTCCGGACGCATCAAATGTGGAACAACCTATCAGACCTATTGTTACTGCGTTATTGGTAGCAGAATTCAAGCATAAAATTGATACACATATTCAGCACGGAAAGCCGAGCATTCAGACAACTGTATCATCGTAATCATATTGATAAATTGAAGATATCTTCGACTTCTCGACCTAGATGTTAGCTGGCTGTTATCTGCTTTATCTTACGTTGTGACCGCCAAATGCTTGATAGGCAGAAGCCGAATTTCTATTCAGTTCATTATCCTCTGGTTTTCTCTTTAATATCCTTTCCACTGCTGACCCTCTGAAAATGAAACAGTCTTTTGATTTCTCTTTTTTTTCCAAACCGTATAATACACAATCAGATGCATGTAAGCACTGTTATCTTCATCCACTCCCAAAATTTTCAGTGAGTTCTATGATTTCTATAAGCGTGCAAGTGTACGTTCTTGTGCTGACGTACATAAGTCATTTACGCGTCATCAAACGGCGGCAACATTGTGCAGAGGTGTGTAAAAACAACCAAGTCATGAAGTTACACTCTACCTATCTGCATGTCTAATTAGTTCGTGTGAAGTGGTCAGTAACGAATATGTTAGGTGAGACTCCTCCGTCCCTTTTCTTCTACCTCATTGATATGCATCTAGTCACATTTGCACAGCTCGGTCACAATCAAATCGATCGCCTCGAGCGAAGCTTAATGCTAAATCTCAGCGAACAGCAAAAACCGAGTTAGTTATTGAGAAGCCAAAAGACTTTTAATTATACTTTACCACGGGACAACCTGTAACAGAGTGATTTGAGACAAAACAGACGATATGGACCCTAAATCGTAAACAATGATTACAGTCTCCTGAGGATATGTAACAGGGTAGGACCTATTGCGGAAAAGTGAAAAACATACAAACTTTTGGTTAAACACACAAATACATGTAACCGGATCGCGGTAGGATAGGTAGTATATGCACTACTGACAATCCTTGACAAGTGCGAGACGCAAACCTAGTGCTTTCTTTCGAAAGGGCCTGCTTGGAAATTCTTTCTCAGTGCGAAGGCTGCCACCAGATCTAAACGTTATTCAACATAAAAGTAACTGAAGCTTCGACTATTCATCGGTAAAACTGAAAACAGAAAAAGTTCACATCAAGACAATTATTGACGTAAGTAAATATCTTTCACTAATTCTCTATTGCTGTGTCAACTAGAACACTACCACGAAGTAATTCTAAACACACACAAACAGACTAAATTATCCGATGAATAATGCCTTACTAAACTACAAAATGCGTCTTCTTCTGGCCGGGACTAGAACCTTTAATTCGGTTGTGGCAGTCACCGTGTGGCCTATATTGACTATGTGCTCAATATTTGATAAGAATTGGGTTGGGTATTTTGAGATAGCTTGTGTAGTCGAAGTGGCTCGTTGAATTTGAAACCATTTTGAAAGTTGTTGAACGATTAGATTACCGAACTATGAAGTATTCTTCTTTACGCAGTTTTCACGCAAGTACATGAAAACATTTTCAGTGGGCGGGGTTTTGCTTGACAGTTATTTTTGCTTGATGACATCATTTACTCTACTGTTCACTGTATCGGGCGGTGGTGAGCAGTGGAATAAGGTATTGAAATAGTTGTGTTAAGGTGTTGCTTCAATTTTCAATAAGATGTTGCATTAACTCTTGGTTCTATTAGCATTCTGTAGTTTGCGGGCGTTTTAACACCACTAAACTGTTCATCACAATTTCACGATTAACAAGATCGTTATTAGGTGCCCAGCATATTCTTCTGGAGGACTGATGACATGCCAAGTGAGTCTTTATCAATAGTGAATTAGTTTGAGCTTTTTAACTGTGTACTGTACGCACCTTCTGTCCACAAGCTTTACATAATCTGATCCTACACTATAAAGTACATTTTCCTTGGGAACACAAAGAGATACTCAACTGTTACACGACGTCCATCGGATAGTGCCTTTCGTAACTGTGTGAAGACGTCAAGAGCTCAAAATATGAGGTTTAAACGCCATTCTTTTACGGTACAGGTATGTCCATACCCCATACTATATGATGACAGCATGACATAGGCATACAAAAACGCAAAATAATAGTGGGATTTCTAAGTTTTTCAAGTTGAAAACAGTCACCGTTTTCCCGTTTGAACAGTGTTAGCGGAAGGAAGGACAGTCTGCTCATTTTTAACGTTTAAACTCATTATACCATGCAACAGTAAATTAGTACCTTAGTCAGACACGAGGTCCACACAATGCTTGGTAATGTTTGCTTATTGAAACTCTTAAGGTTGTCGCATTTTACCACACGAATAATAGCTTTCGTTCCTTTATTAATTAGATATATTTTGCCGGGTTCATTCACAGCGCGTTCATTTTTGGATTGAAAATATTGCATCTTATTTCAACATTTTACTTACACCACCATTGCAGTACCCTCTCCTGACATACTTTCACCTAGGTACATAATCAACTAGGTCACAGCGGTATAAAGCAAAACCTGTCTTGAGAAGCATTTTTTTTGACTCCGACGGTCCAACCTTGAATCTAACAGTGTAGCTGACGGGCATATGAATTTGTACAAAGCATGTTGTAATGAGCGATTTATTTTAATTACTTTATTATAAGCTCTGTTACCAAGCTTGTTAACTAGTTTCTGCAAGGTCGACCATGCAGTTACAAATCTAACATGAAAAAAACATTGTAAGTTCGCCCATCCTCACCGGCTGGCAACACATGTTTGACTAGTGTTAAGCGATTTCAGTTGATATAAGTTGAACCTGATTAACAAGTGATTATTGCTTTTGCATTTTCACAAGCTTTTCAGTTACCCATTAGGAAGTGAAGTATTATACTATAGATTTGATATTGTTAGAGAGTATCAGTATCGCATATTCTTATCACGACCGGAATTAAAACTCCGACCACACATTCATAAGGCGACCATGTTCCTCACAGCCCAATTGATTTCACATTAGACACAACTGATTTGTCATATGCGAACGCTCAGTTACACTAGCTTATGAGTAATGCTTAGAATGTTTGATCAAGTTGAGAGGCGACCAAGTAATTGTCATGTCGACTACGATCAGTCCTCCCACTGCTACGATATCTCTTCAAGTGAAAATCGCGGGAGTCGCTCAACTCGAGTATTTTGTTTACTATTGAATAGTAGGGCATTTTAGTTGATCCAAGTTGAATGTATAGTCTTCTCTGTAGAATGTTTTAAAATTCGTCGCACAATTTTCATTCGGATACTAAGCATCCGAAACCAAGGGCACCGAGATACCGTCATGTGTAGTCGGTGACCGGGTGGTCAAAAACGGATCGACTTAAACAATATTACAAAGAGAGGAATAAGTGCATGAAGCTGAGGAATAAGTAAACTTCATAAAAATTTACTTCAGTCAGTGCCAAGCCGTTCAGATAATAATGTTGTTGGGTCCAGTTCATAGAACGTATCTTCTTTACTGAAACCTCAGATCGTAGGTAAGCCACAAAGCTACACACAGACATGTTAGTTATGTGAA